>CABFOQ010026176.1:18111-36740 GCA_900660455.1 Gephyroberyx darwinii | reverse complement strand
CGAGTGGCACGCATCCTGATCGAACTGGCGGCGGATGTTCACATGACATCTGCTGGGTTAAACACACCCCTGCATGTGGCGGCTGAGACAGGACACACCAGCACCTCTCGTCTCTTGGTCAAACACCATGCAGATATCCAGGCCCAGAATGCCCAGGGCCTCACTGCTCTCCACCTAGCCTCCCAGCGGGGCCACCTGCCCACAGTCAAGATGCTGATAGAAGAGGGGGCAGACCCTTACAGCACCAACCAGGCCCTACGTACCCCCTGCCACCTGGCGGCAGAGAATGGACACTGTGAAGTCCTGAAAGAGCTCCTCCTTCACTGTCCAGATGGCAGTGGTCTATCAGATGAGCAGGGCCTCAGCCCTTTACATCTGGCTGTACAGGGTGGTTACACAGACATCATTACCATGCTGCTGCCACAGGGCTGCCAGGACCCCGTTATTGAGAGTACGATGCAACCAGCAGCCGACAACCCCAAGTCACCGGTGGCCAAGCAGCTCCAGAGGAAAGTCGTCATTCTCAAACTGACAGAGCATGATAACAAAGACTGTCCAGAATCGACCAGCTCTCAGTGCGCCTCAGCACCCTGCTAACCACAGCAAAGACCTTGTTAACATTGTACAGAACTGTCCTCAACTTACCTTTTAATACCCCGTCGGAGCCTTTGGGGGTTATGAAAAACTTAAGAGAGCTGTTGTTTAGCTTTTTGTAAATATTTTTTATTGTGCTATTACAGCCAGTGATCATTCATTACCGGATGGTATGATTCTGTAGTGTTTTGGACCTCTTAAAGCCCTTTCAGCATTGTAGGTATTTTATAAGAGTTGGTAAAGCCTTGATGTAAATATGTACACTGTAAATAGAAAGTATAAATAGAGCACATCCTCTGTTGTTTGAATTTAGACTTTTTGTTTCCTTTTTTTTTTTACTTAACAAGCACATTTTGTGGTTATCACACTGGTACCATTTTGTGGTTATTGGGACCTATACCATTTTTCGACAACATATTGCAGCTGGTATGCCATACGTTATATTTAAGAGAACACCAGAACAAGCTGTAGGTGAGTGCTGTAGATCATCTGAGCCATGACATTCACCATAACCTTTGACCTTCAGTGTTCTGTACCTGTATCAGTGCTGCATCATCCATAAAACATTTTTTAAACATTTGATTTTGTTTGAACGTGTTACTTTTTCACATTCATAACCAGGAAATGCAAATGTTCAGCATTGCAAGGCAACACAGTTGGTTAACTGGTTGAGATTCTAGCACAATTTGACTAATTGCAAAAAGAGAATGGGATACAATAAAATATTCATCTTTGAGAGTCTGTGTCTAGTTTCATAACGGTACAACTATGCTAACTGCCATTTTTGGAAAAATGTTATTTAAAGATTGAACATTTGCATTCAATAGGATAAAAACATGTATGTAGCAGAGGGTAAAGCCACCTGAACCTCAACTTTTTAGGATAAAATTAACGCTTTTATGAAAATATTATTGTTTTTGTTTGTATTGGTGGTTGTGATGCGTTATGATGATCACCAACTAGAGGTCATACAAATAAAAACGGAAAGTTTTAAGTAGAAAATCATGGCCATTGGCTTATTCATTGGATTCAAAAACATGACTAAAGAGGCTTCATTAGGATATCTGTACAGCCTCATGATCAAAACTTGGCCTTATTTCTCGGTAGGCTCTTTGACAAACATAGATTTTCAAGGGAAACCAATTATCCAATCCATACTTTGTTGTTGTTTTTTTTGTGGCTAGGCTCTATTTTGTTAACATTTAATGTTAACCATTAAAATAGAAGCATTAAATCTAACCTTTAGATCCAACAGCCCCTCCAGGAAATTGTAATTTTTTAATCACAGTTTAGTTTTCAAAGTAAACTTTTCCCCAACTTTAACTGCAGATTTTAATCATAGCATTTTAAAAATACCTGGGACCAGAGTTTTTACCAACCATGCAATTATGCTGCAGCAACACTAAATCAGAGCACTCATCAACAAGCAGATCAAGACTCACAATAATTGCCAGTACTTTTTTACTTTTTCTTTCTGAAAATGAAAGTGAAGTGAATATTTTTCTTTCTTAGGGACCATGCCTCTAGTTCCTCCTAGCTTCTCAGAGAAAGTGCCTTTTTTCCGTGTTTGTCACGCCACTGGTACACCTGCACGTGTTTAAGATATTACGAGCCTCGATGCCAAGCAGAATCGGCATGTCTACATCTGCAGCCTAGTCTGCAGTGTTATTATTATGTCTCTGCCCCAGACCCCACAAAGCATGCTCAAACTGGCACAGGCCATGGGAACTGCCCCCGAGGGGGATCGCAGGGTGCAGGATGATGGGTGTGGGAGAAGGGGGGCTGATGCTCTACCTGCAATTCCAGCCTGTTGGCTAATTCCTCCGACCACTTCAAGTTTTCATCACTCACTAAACTAACATGCCATCCCTGACGCCTGAAGGGCTCAGCCTTTCGTAACCTGAGACATCGGGTCCCTGAACTGAGTGCTGGTGGTTGGTGCTTGTAATTGTCCTTTTTGTTATAGCTGATGTTTGTGGAGACCCGCAAAATGACTGGTGAAACGTGTAATCTGAGGCCTCTCTGTGTGCAGTGTGCAGTGTGCTATCTCACTTGTTGCCTGGTGATCCTTCACAGCTCCAGTCATGGACCTGTTGTTGCCCAATCTCAGCTCTCTCTTGGCAAGGCTGTCGTAAGGCTTGATGGATTGGTGGGCTGGGCTTGCGTTATACAGTAACTCATTGCACTGTGTACCTTTGGGCTACAATTCTCTCTTTGCAGCAAGCTCAGTGCCTTCACTCCTCGGCAAATTAAACCACCAATCAGAGTTTAAATGGTCATGTCAATTTGGAGTATATTCACAGGGATTATTGAAGCTTGATTTAACATGGAACATAAGCTGTCCATGCAATTTTAATTCAGAGTTTTCAACATGTAAGCAAACATTTTACAATTATAAAAAACATTTTAACAAACTGTTTTATTGCAGTATAGTAGTAGTTCTTAAAAGAAGCACTCAATTTGGGAATAACACGTCTCCCTTGTTATGAATGGGTTTTTGGTATCCATTAGTTTATGCTTGGATTACACGTATTCATTACATTTGTGGGTAGGTCTCTTCAGTTCCTCATATTTTGCATTAAATCACAGTTTCACATTATAAAAGCTTTCCCAGGCATACCCTTTATATTCCCCAATGTTCAATCATGAATCAGAGTTCTTTGAATAAACATTTTAATGAGTGATAATACAATATTGTGGTAAATCTGAATGCTACTTTGAAATTCAATTAACACTGATGCATTTCTGGCTGAAATTATTGGTGGCTCTCCCTCTCAGTGTTGGCTACAACCAGTACAAACAGATACAGGTTACACAGGCACTCCAGGTTGTCCACCTCATGGAAAAACTCTACAGCCGGTCAGTGCTGTTGTGTTGGTCTGAGCCTCCACTGATCTCTGGATCTATCAGATGCTGCAAATAAGCCCCTGTGTCCTTAAGGCCCGGTGAATGCTCTGTGGTTGAGAATGGAAAAGTCAGGTGTACCATACATGTTTTTTAGGCTTTATTTGATATTCAAACGTGTACTCCTCTCCCAGCATACCTGTACCCCGGACCAGGACCAGATCCAGGCCCCGGTGACCTCCGAGTACTGAGCTCAGCTTGTTGTTCTGGGGCCTCAGGCTCACATTGGAAGATCCTCATAGCTTCCTCCAGGGACACCACTTCCGGGATGCAGTCAATCCCTACCAGGCCTTGGGTGGAGGGTGCCACCCTGGGGCCCAGACTCATGAGAGCACCTCTGTTATACTGACAAGCAGCCAGATGGGTGCCATCTCCAGCCTGAGGAATGAGGTTGTGGGTTGTCTGTGGTTGCACCAGGAGGGTGCGGTGTAACCTGCTATCCAAAAGCTGTCCTGTGTAGTGGTACCCATCACTCCAGGGCAGCCAATTCTGGTAGGCCATACTGTATCCCTCAGGCCACTGTACAGCCTGCTGCCTAGGGTACAGTGACTGCTGGAGGAACCACTGAGGGTCATTTCTGAGCATGTGGTGAGTCACACGCATATCCTGCGGTACAGGGTGAGGCAAGAGGCTGCCATGAGTCCCATTCGAATGAGGGTAATATAGCATGGAGGCTCCTTGGGGCTGTTGCCACATGTACAGACCCTGTAAGTTCCTTTGAGTCATGTCTGAAGAGAAATAATTGTGGAACATTAAATAGGTTACGCAACGTACAACGTAAGCCCAAACGTTGTATATAATGCTCAATCTTATCGGTGGTTTGCCCCTTGAAAAGTAATGCCAGTATATACTAACCTGAGGAGGAGTCTTTGGGTTGTGTGGTGTATGTTGCCTCTGAGCACACTGACTCCAGGCTTTGTTGATTCAATGGGAAAAGATGAAACTGAAAAATATTGCCGTGTTGATTCAAATCACATCAGAATTCTGTTTCTCTGGCAACTGTAATCTAGCAACATCTACAGATTCCTATGAGGCTGAAATGTGCAGTAAACAAGAGTGTTTATGGTAGCCTCATGGTAAACTTAAGTCCCTTAAATGTTGTGGACATTTTATGCCTTTTTTTGGAGCTGTACAAAGATGGCCCCCGTTAACGCCAACAGTTTGGGAGAAGGTTGAGATGAAACTACAGGAGCTAACTCGCTGTGTGTTG
This sequence comes from Gephyroberyx darwinii, assembly GCA_900660455.1. Taxonomy (NCBI): domain Eukaryota; kingdom Metazoa; phylum Chordata; class Actinopteri; order Trachichthyiformes; family Trachichthyidae; genus Gephyroberyx; species Gephyroberyx darwinii. Next base: position 32,032 of record CABFOQ010026176.1, on the reverse strand, counting down.
GTGGTCCTATGAACATCGACAGTTTTGACTGATGGTTGTGGTAGTGTGGTATCTCCATGGTGAATTTAAGCTGGAGTGTACCAACATGCCTAATGAAGTAACCACTGTTTTGACAGGTTGCCATATATTGCTTCCCTAAATATTGGAGTCAGCCACTAGCCTGTATTGCTGTTGAAAAATATCTTGTTACTGAGATTTTCTTTTGTCTTATGAATGATTATCTGTCTTGTTATCTGGCGAGCCTGGTCTTCTCAGGTATGATTGTTTCAAAAGATTCTAAGACTTCCTTCTTGGCAGGCAGTTTGTCTGGTTGCTTGCCTGCGTGTCTACAATAGGGACTTTTCAGTTTGGCTGAGTCACAGCTCATTGCTGACAGGCCAAACTTGAAGCCTTCATTAATCACAGGTCCGAGCCGGGGTGAAGAAAAGTCGTTGTCATCAGTGATATAGTGGTAGATCAAAAGTGAGGTGCACTATGACCTCCAGTTGGGGATCATCATGCTACCTCCCCTGCTTGTAATCACATCAAACATTGCCCTTGTTAGTCACATGTTGAGCCGTGGCTCAGTCATTTGAATGGGGGATTATGTGAAACAGCGGTAGCGGCCTAACAGTAACAACATCTGTTCTACACTCACTGACTGGTTGCTGGGAGAACAGAGATCATATAGTCACAGAGAGCTGCGGGCTGTTTTTCTCTCCTCTCTTTTTTTTCTCTCCCCTTATTTTAACCTCACAGAACTAGTCGAACAGGCTCTGAGTCCTTGTCTCTGAAGATGTGAGGCAAGCTGGGACCTGTGGATGTTGCTTCAGGGTGAAGATGTGGATTCGTCACACAAGCTGTGATGAATTCTTAGATTTATGACTGTTTATGTAGAAGCTGAATACAACATATAAAAAAGTATTCTATACTATATTTAATGTATGTTTTATAAACAATTCCCTCTCCCTCTTCTCCCTCTCTCTTTATAATAACTGATATATCTGATCAGTTGTCCAGTTTACCTGGCCAACACTACTATAGTCAAATAACTACTACTGTACTACTATATTAGGCAACCTAAGCTGTTTATATGTATATTTAAAACTACATTAAGAGGAATTGAGTAACACAAGTAAGTGATGTCACAATTGGGCATCAAGTTTCCTCTAAAACATGGCCATCGAACGTGATGAGGTGAAAATCCACACTGAAGAAGAAAGCATGACGTGATGCCCCTATGCCCCTGAAGTAGCCCATGTACTGTAACTGTGTCAAGTTGGTCTGCTGTTTGTTAATGGAGCAGCTCCAGGATTTGTCAGGATTTGGTTTATTTTAGTCCTTCTGTGATCATTGTTGATGGGTCCTTTTATTCCATATCCTACACATAAACAAAATAACAGAAAGATAGCAAATGTACTACTGTTTGTTGGCCACAAGATGGCCCTACAATCTTTTGTAGTGTCTGGCATAGTCTTTCAAAAACCTTTTATTTATATAGGACATTATTAATTTTATTTACATTAGGATGAGCTATAATCATTTTCATAAAACTGGACAATCACAGAGGTGCTGCTGATTTCCAAGGGCAATTCAAGATTCCTATTTCTCTAATTTCATATAACATATATGTTTTTGAGTGCATACATTTTGAACATAGGTGTCCCCAAGTGACTCATGATAGCTAATGAAGTCAAAGACAGTTCCTAATAGGGCTATGGAGACCTTGGACAGTAGCAGTAAATCCTCAGTGGGTGGCTCATAAATTCTCAGTGCAGTCCATCATACAAAGGTACTACTACTTATCAAAATGATATTAATTTATGGCTTTACGACACGTATTATTAGTTGTAGAGGTAGTAGTAGCAGCAGTAGTAGTAGTAGTAGTAGTAGTGATAGTAGTAAAAGTAGCAGTAGTAGTATTAGTAGTAGCAATGGCAGTAAAAGTAGCAGTAGTACTTATATTAGTAGTAGCGGTAATAGGATTTTAGTAGTAGTAGTAGTAGTAGTGGCAGAAGCAGCAGTAATAATAATAATAATGATAACACGAAGAGGAAGAAGAAGAAACTATTTATATAGCATTTTCTTACCCAAAGTACAAAGTGCTTCAGAATTAAAATAATGAAAACAAACATACATATGCATACACATTAGAGACACACATTGGGAAAGTTACAAGAAGGAGCAAAACAGACATGGACAAAAGACGTTCACCTAATTTGAACGGAAAACGAAACAAATCAATCATAACATAAAACACGATATGAATGCAAGTCGATAAAAGGGAGTTTACACATGCACGGTCCTTAAAAGAAGATACATAGTTAGATGAGCATATTACTTCAGGCAAATTATTCCCAAATTTAGGTGCGGTAATTGCAAAGGCTCGATCGCTTTTAGTCTTTAATCTGGTTTTTGGATGAGTCAAGAGTTTGGTCTGCCGGACTATACACTTTTGCACATAGCTAAGGAGATAACAGCTCTGAAATATAAACTGGAGCCAGGACATTTACTGCTTTCAAAGTATTTAATGGAATTTTTAAAAATCAATCTTAAAGTCAACTGGAAGCCGGTGTATGGTAGCCAGAAAGTAGCACCAGGGAGTAGTAGTTTTGTCTTTTTGCGCTTGGTAAATGCACATTGTACAGGCTATTCTGAGATACATTAAAGAGGAATACCACTCAATTTAAGAATTGACATGTTATTCCTATGGCATGGGACAATCCAAACTTTTTATATTAACATGAACGACTCTGTCGTGAAGCTAAAAAAAAACAGGGAGTTAACGAGTTTTACGGCCTATGACTAAGAATCACCGATGTCATATTGATGTACAGCCTGCAGAAGCTTCACATTTGTCTGACGAACAAATGTTGCTTCCGGTTAAAAATTTCAAAATAAAAACCCTTACTGATGAACATGTAGTGCAAAGTTTTTAAATAATAAAAAGTAACTGAAGTGAAAGGATACAATCTATAGTAAATTAAAATACAACTGTTTCCCCCCTCAATATGTCGTTTTCGCAGCATATATTCATACGCCTATGCAAGATGCAATATATACAGTATATAGTTCTGCAAAAAATACACATAGACTCAATCAAAGAACCTATACTAGACAACTATGAAGGATGTTTGCTATCTTGAGAAAAGTCAGTGTAACACATAGCAGTGGCACAATTGTTCCTTTACAGTGTGAGCTGCAGTAGAGCTACTCTAGACCAGTCTGGTACGATTCCCGTCCCGGGAATTCCCCACGTGTGACAAAGTGAAACAGAACATGTAAAATATGGTGGTGATCGAGTAATCATCTGTGTCGAAGGCCTGCTTCCTCATTTAAAACACTTTTTTTTATTATGCCCCAAACTCATCTACTATATATTTTCATACCAGAGGGGTTTATAAAAAGTTATTGCTTGTTGTGCTCCCTCTTCCCATATGGGAATGTTTTGATGACGCTATAAGACGTACCACCTTCTAACCGTAGGGGTTCAGTAATGGCTACTGCTTTCAAAACCTAGTAATATAATCGAATTTTAACAAACATTACGCAATTATCTTTATTTTGACTAGGATTCATCTACAGTTGTCATTCTCTTGTACAAGGGGCAGAATGTTAAATAGGTAAAGTATTGATGTGTTGGTGCACCCCTCTAATAAACTAGTGGCTCATTCCGATAAGGGGGGGGAAGGGGTTCCTCTCGCTTCTTGTGTATTTGCCGTGACGCGCGCTGTAGCTGATGTTTGTATGCCTATCGGAGCAAAGAAAGACCGAGGTATCGGTGAAGAAACCCAGATATTTGGCTGAAGACAACCAAGTTTTTAAGGTAACAGCGAGTAACATTAAAATAGAACAATAAATTTTGGTGACAGTCGAGTTTTGCTGGATCGCTATTTAACAATGCCAAATAACGGTCACGAATCAGCCAGACCAGCGCTAAAATGTCAGCCTTGCTAGCTTAACTCAATGTTAGCAAGCGTTGGTTTAAGGTTATGTAGACACTCTGGCTATTGCTACTTTAACAAACTAATGTTACATAAAGCAGGGCATACATTTCATAAGTATATTGGCTCAAACTGCCGATGACCAGGAGGAAAAATTCGACGGTAAAAATATTAGGTGATATGGGCCTAAGTTACATCTGTGGCTGAAACGGAGTGAAAAGTTCAGACGCAAGCCGAAGCCCTGTTACCAGTTATGTCTCCGAGCTGGTTTACATGTCCTTTTTAAAAGTCTTACAATGTCTTAAATTGAGTTTTCAAGAGCCGATCCATTGAAAGGTCTGAAATACATATAAGTATGGTTTTTATGTCATAAATACAGACTCCGACTGATAACTTACTTGTCTAGTGAGTTATGAAGAGTTTAATTCCAATGATTCTGCCATGAAAACAACTGTTTTGTAAGTAAAGGTCGTGAGATGACTCATAACCTTTAATATTAACCCGTAACATGTCAAGTAGCATTTTGAATTATGCTACTTGACATGTTACTTGACATGCTACTTGACATGGAAGAGTATGTGTCAGTTCCAGTTTCAGTTTTGAATTAAAGTCGTTCTATCAACCCAGTCGCACTGAACGTATTTTGTTGAACGTAGTTTGTTTCACTTTTTATCTTTTGCTTTTATAGCTAAATGTTCTTAAATTTATTCTACCTGCCATTGAAAATGTTTTTAAAATCCTTGCATTTTTGCTCAAACCAACATACACCGTGAAATGAGTTGGCAATTACCTTATAAATGCGTTTGTAGTAGTGGTTATAATTCAATTAGGCATGGATATTATGGTGGGAATAATTATAGCCAAACTATGTCATTCATTGTATAGCTGTCTGTCATATAGACAGAAGTAACTTTGTCATCTGTCAGCCACAGTGCCAGTGAAATGAAAAAATTAACCTTTGTACAATGGTTTTTAACATATTAATGTGATCGGTGGAATAGGCCAACTTGAAACGTAAGGCGAACCTTACCAAGTGATAGACCTACTGGAGGGACGTAAGAACAAAGTCCCCTGTTTGATATATGCAATTAAAAGCGTTCCAATTGCAATACAGACTGTACAGTGTGCTCAGGATATGTTTCCATTAATTTTGTGTGTTTTGAATATACTTTGATCTGGTAATTCAGCCATCGAAACGTGTTTCACATGGAACAACCTCCATTTCCAAGGTGTTCACTAGCAAGGTTCTGCTGTATTTGGTTTAGCAGTTTATGTAAACTCAGAACAGAGGTGGACACAGATGAAACTATTCTTTTCACAATGTTCTGAAATGGATCCCCTGTTTGTGAAATTCCTGCAAGGTGACCTTTTATAGGCTGGAGTAAGCATATTTACCAATTGTAAATGTGAGTCCCAGCCTGGACAGTGCCGTTTTTCTCCATAGAGGTAACTGCTGTTTTAAGACATGACTGGGAAGGTTTGGATGCCCAAAGAATTATGGAAATTGCTGAAAAACAAAGTTGCAATGAGGGAAATGGGCTGGTGACCCAACTGTTGCTGAGTGGGGATGGCATCGTTAAGTTTCTAATTGTGTGTAAAGCCAAGGGACCTGGCAACATAGTGGCATAGTGATTAAGGAAATTGTCCTTCAACTGGAAGGCCCACATTCAATCCCCAGTGACCGCAAGTATCTGCACTGCTGAAGTCTCTCGGCAAGACACTGAATCCCTACCATTTGCAGGGGTGCTGTTCTGTAGGTGACCCTATGCTTTGACCTTCCCGTGGAGGGTGGGAGAGAAAAAAAATCAGTTTCTCCTTCAGCTTGTGTGGCAGTTCATATTGAATTAGAAATGTGACGTAAAAAACAGGCACCCTTTACTTTACATTTAGAACGAGTTCATTCATAACGATTTCCACAACAGGAGGTTGTGCAAGCTCCCCATGTCCAGCTATGTACTCTCTGTAACCATTTGTTTTTCCACAGAGGCACTATGGATGAAGAGGAGCAGTTTGTGAACATTGACCTGAATGATGACAACGTCTGTAGTGTCTGCAAGCTAGAGACTGATACAGGGACCTTATCCTTCTGCCATGTGTGCTTTGAACTCACCATTGAAGGTAAGAAACAGGATTGTGTCCCTCCAGAGCTTGTTTGCTCACAGCAATGAAGAACAAACAAAGTGATCCTGAGAACCAAATGGGCTCTTCACATGAAGCAGATACATTCCTGCTAGCTAATATTTCAAAGCAACCTGTGCGCTGTAGTTCTTAACCGTAGCTCCTCTGTTTTTTTTGGGGGGGGGGTTAAACCGTGCAGTGACCTCTGTACTTCAAGGTTATATTATGATGATTTTATGCCATTATTGATGTTTCCCAATGCTGAAGTCTTATGTTGGCAGGGCCATGATTTCTTCTCTGTTTCCAGCAATCTCATTGGCTAGCTTCCATCCGATTAGAACCAGCCTGTGACGTGGTTAGATCTGCAGTGGTATTGCCTGAATTTAAAAAATGTAGGCAGTGTCCAGCTATTACAACACTAAATGAATACTTTGCAGTGTCACTTTTCCGGAGACACCTGGATATTCCTCTTCTATCCTCAGTTCCCATCTTGGTGAATAAGTTCAAAAAGTGTGTGCTGATATAATAAGAGTCTCAGAACTTTTCAGATAGGTTGATGCTTTATTGGAGAGATCATTGCCTTTCACAAATTCTACTTTTATCCTCTCCAGGAACAGTATGTAGGCCTAATGTCTCTGTGCAGGGTAATGGGCCTGGTGGACTAAGCTCCTCATCATTAGCAGACCACTGTGCTGTCTCCCGTTTGATGTGCCACTCTAACACAAGAGTGTGTTTGAAGTATTCGTTTTTTTCCTCTCTTAATTAATGAGCGGCCTATTTGAACAAGAGTAGCAGCTCAGAAGGGATTAGATGTGCCTCTCTTTCAGCATTTGTCTCGTAGGTCCTCAAAAGCTCTGTTTTTTGATGGAGTGAAGTGTGTTTATTAAGTGTTTACTTCCACACAATAGGAGTGTGTGCTGCTTGTAAAACAGCATCATATAGCTGACTAAATGATTCTCAGAATGGTTGCTGAGTAAGTGAGAACTGAGTGATAGAATATAGATTGATTGTTCTTTGTTTATTGTTGAAAGGGTTATTGCCTAGAGTATAATAAATCTAAACAATGCAGTTTTGATGCTTTGGTTTTGCTGGCATATACATGCAGTAACAAATGTTAGAGCCAAATGTTCTTGCTTACACACATGTACATGTGAAGACTCTTTACCTGTGAAAACCTTAGTAAAAGATGCATAATTAGATATTGATGATCATTATTAAACTGTTCTGCACACCAGGGTGGAATGAATGTACTTGAACACAGTAAAATAAATACAAAAGTCTTCATTTATTATATTCCATCCAGACAAAGGCAAGTCACCAACTGTCTTTCCAAATCTTTACTGTCACATAGTAAAGAGAGGTCGATGTGTGTTATGGGATTAAATTTGAAAATGACGTTTTCGGGTCTAGTGTTTTCGAAAAGCTCGCCGTCCACACTAGACCACCAAAAAAGCATACCTCCTTCCATGGGCATGCGCAGATCAAGATAAATACGTGTTTTCAAGTGTTCACGTAGCCTTAGACAAAGTGTTTGTGGTACCCCTGGTACTGGCTGAGCATCACATAGCACAGTTTGTACTGTGATGTTACTATGGTGTGCTTTTCTGGATACATTTTATATATCCAGACACACACACACACAGCCTCCCAGTGGGCTCTGTGTCCAAAACCATATCACGCCACCTCAACTCCTCAAGGGTGAATTACTGCCGTTGAATATTCATTTCCTTATTGCTCTATGCTTGTTTGAATATTTATAAGGCGTCATAGAACTCCATTTGCTTTTTGTACCCACTTATTCAAAACCAGGAGTCTAGCTACATACAGTTCATGGTTGTTTCTTACTCAAATGCATTCTGTCCTAGCTACTTTTTCCATAAACTGAGTTTGAACAAAAAAACTATATCAGACTCTCCTAAGTATCAAAACTGCAATGCCATTTGCTGTCAGGTCGTTGTTGACATTAGACAAAATACCAGCTGGTGTAATTTTTGTTAAATTACAATTATTTTAGAGATTCCTGAAAGTACTGTGAATCAAATCAGATTTGCTGATTTATTGCAGGGAAACAGGCTGCTTTATGTCCCCCAATTGAATGAATGAAAAGTATTTCATTATATACATGTGGTACTTTAACTCAGGGTGTTAAAGTAGTTGAGTTAGTTTTGAGATATCAGAATTAGACTGGAAAGGTCTTTCCCAGGCAGTGACAGGACTGAAAAGTACACAATAGTGATTCTGTGTCTTCGTCATTGAACAGTTGCATTCCGCTCTACTACAACAATGTAGCAACAGGTGCATATGAATTTGCTGTGTACACGTAAACAAATTTCAATTCCACTCACAACCTCCCCCAGCCCTGCTAGGTGTGTGGGTTTACATGAACTGGGGATGTTCAGACATGTCTGGTTACACGTCAGCTGCTGACACACATAATATTCACAGTTTAAGCAAGACTGTATACACCAATGCAAGCATCGACACGATCTACTCAATAAAAGACTTTTCCTCCACTCCAGAGTTCAGTCGATTATATATCAGCTTAGAGCAAGAGGCTGACGTTGATAGGGAATTGAGTTGTTATTGTGGAGCAATTGGAAAAATGAACTAAGGCTTAAGCTCACACAGTACAAGGCACAGAAGTGGCCGTCAAGTCTGTCTGTAGAAGTAGATTTGAGTAGCGCAGCACCTTGTTACATAGAAATAAGTTCAGGAAGTGCAGCTTTTGTTATAGCTCAAAGTGCTTGTTTCCTGAAGAGACCATGTCAGACCTTTTCCTTCTGCCTGCACCATCTGAGCTGCTTAATACACATGGCTACAGAGCCTTGAGCGTCAACACAGTACAGCAGACAACATGGGACCTACTGCAGTCCCACACCAAAACACCATCAACCCCCATTTCAGCCAGACTCCAGTTAGTGTTTGATGCTTTCTGTGGGAGGGATGTGGCCGTTTATAGCCAAACAAATGGGAATATTTTGGAGGAATATTTCTTAGTATGGTTTCATCATACTTGACTGCTCACACTATTGTGACACCCAACCCTTATGATGCCTATGATATCAAAGATTAGAAGGTAATGGCTATATAGATATTGAAAGTTCTATAACTTATACTGGATAACAGTTCGTGTTGGTGGCATTAATATAATATAACAGCTATTTAGATTGCCAGTGTGTGTTCTCTGCTCTTAGGCAGCACCAAAAATTGGCAAGAAATAAACTGTACTGTAATTGGCAAGAAATGTACCTTGTACTGCATGTTATTGTACTGTATTGCGTTATAATGCTTGTCTACTGGATACCGCACTACTTAGTCTGGTAATGTGAAATCTAGCTTTACGGTTTGGATGTATTTGCTGTACATGGCTTCCTTCAGAGCAGGCAGGCCTTCTTTTAATGAACTGGCCTCATTGGATGTGTAAACACCTGTGAGATCTGCCAATTTGACCTGAGCACTGTAACCTCCAGCCTTCCCATGTCAGGCAGATGATGTCCCATATTGGTCCATTGGTCTCTGTGGCTCATTCTCAAAACTGGATGTCTGCTGAGCTGCGAGGTTCAGCTAAACCCCAGCACCATTTCTTCACCCCTTTACAGAATGCAGATGGAATTTTTGCTGAGGTTTGGCGCTGGTTTTGGATCACAAACAGCTAAGAGTGGAAAAACAGAAAATTCCTACAGCTAGAGACACAATGCTGTGGATTGATGGACCTGATGCTGATTCTGGTTGCTGCTCTACGGGGCTATTGTAGCGTGCTTTTAAAAACGTCCTGTTCATTGTGGGTGAACTCTTCACCTCAGGATGCATAGAGTGTTTATTATGTTGCTGCCTGTGGTAGCTGTATATTTGAACACAGTTATAGTTCAGAAATTTGCTGACTCTGTATTAGACTCTGTACCACCCCGCTGAGCCCCAGTGGTTCTCTAATTTAGTACTAGGAGGTTTTTGTTGGCTACCAATGGGCTGCTTTCTATCTTAATTTACCATTGGTTTGAATAAAGAGGTCCTTTTTCAAAGTTCGGTCTATGTTAGCTCAGTTGATGTGAATACATTTTCCCGTGGGATTTATTCTCTATTGTCTACATGGCAGGAACAGTTAGCTTATTCTACATTATTCATCAACTTCTTTACATTGACTAAAACATTAAATGTGTTGTCTGGCCATGGTCATCAAATACTTTATAATGGAATTTTTATTTACTGTTTACACCACTTTTGAGAACATTTGTGGCGTTTGTTACTGCCGTGGAGGGATGTGCATGCAGGAGGGTACTGTCAGACAGCAGCAATGATAAAGGGAAAGCTATCCATCTCCTACTCTGTACAACGCCCCACCATAGGAGTGATAAAGTCTATGGTAAACGAGCAATACTTTGCGGCAATGTAGATGGGAAGGTTTGGAAAATGTTCTCATGTTACTTCCTTACAGCGTACTTGTTTGATCAATGTTAATTTGGCATTAAGGTCTGCAAGTAAGTAAACATCAATTATAAATAATCAAGACTAGGGATGCCTCTGTAGACCGGTATCAGAATCACTTTCTTTGTAAAGAATGATCAATAATTTATTTTATCACAGTATATAATGGCACATACAGAAAAGTACAGTGGATGACATGCAAAAAACAGAAGACTATACATATTCTACATGTACACATTCAATATCAATGTGCTTTCAAGCACAGCTTGAAGCTGTAGAGAATGTGTGCCAAGTATTGTTTCAGTCTTGAAATTTGATGCTTTTTATTAGGGATGTGAATCTCTCTTATTCAATATTAATCTTGAATGTGGTAAGTGATTCAGTACAACAGATATATTCAAGTAGGTCAGCATTCATTTTTGATTTGATCTGCTACTATACAATTAGATTTGATTCAGAGTCATGAAGAGCAATGCAGAGCTTACATGTTATAATTATTATTGACTTATTTATTCACTTATTTGGACTCTGGTTGGGGCTGGTAATCGACAAAAAAATAATGTTGTAATCAACATCCAGCTAAATGATTCAACATTATCCAAATAACTTACATTTCTGACAAATTAGGCTACACATTTTACTGGGACACAGCTAACACCTAACTTCTAATCGTGATACCCCTACTTTTTATGTACCGACTGAATCACATTAATGCTACTGAGCATTGAAAAATGTTAGGATGTTCAAGGCCAAAGTTTGATACATGTTTGTGTATCAATGTTTTGATACATTTACCAGAATGCTTTGGATATTATCGTACCATGAAATGTTTCTTATGGCTAATATCTCATCTAGACCCACCTATTGACACACAAAGATCTGACTTTGATGTGAGCTCTTAACGAGAAGTATGAGTGTGTCAAAAGGACCCTAGGTTGGGTAAGGAGTACCCAGGGGGAGGAACCTTCATGCAACGAGAATCGGGGAAGAAAAACAAATGAATGTGGATCTTAATATTGTCCATTGTTTCTCGCTGTTTTAGAAGGTCTGCTGTGGCGAATGGATAGTGTGAGCGTAGCACTGTTTGTCACGTGAGCTCTGTCTTGGTGTCTAAATTGGGTTGTGCAGCTGTTAACAACACTCTGGATTAAGCTGCATAAAGCTCAATTTGGACACCTTACCCCCCACAACTCTGTCCTACTTCTCCCTGGTTCTGACTATCAACCCCCAGCTCCAGTCGAAGTGTGTCAAGGATCAAGTGTCCTTGCCCAGTACACCCACAACTAGTTGAGAGCAAAACCAGAAGTCTGCAGCATGTAACTCCTGGCAATGACAGACAGAAATGTGTTACTTGGTTCTTTGCTTTAGAATGCAATGCACAAGAATGTCAGTCATCGAATTGGAAAGTTGCCTTTTTACATATCCAAATAATGGAAATCTAGTTTTAGTTAGTTGTATCTTGTTTTGCTAGCCAAAACTAGATATTGGGCATTCAAACCACCTCTCCATTTTAAAACAAGAAAATAACAAGTATTGGTCATGGAAATTGTACTATATGTCATGGAAATAACATGCATTTTTTATGTGTAGGCGCCATGAACATAATTCTAAGCATTGTAACTTCAGAATGATTTGTCTTGGCCTCTTCTCTCTTAGTCTCTAGATCAGAAGATGAGAGCAGAACATGTTGTGATGGTTGGAGCCATGAAAAGACAGCCATGGAGCAGATTACATGATAAGATTATAGTTTCTGTGACAGTAACCACTAGGCCCAGTCTGCAGAATGAGAGTCTTCAGTCATTCTCTGGCAAGACTGTGCATGCTAAATTGAGAGCAGGATTAGATGAAACTGAGGGATGCTGTCTCTCCTCAGCCTGAGGATTAGTATTGCATCCTACTGGGAGCTTTCCCTTAGTTATACCGCCAAGAGTGATCCAACTTAACAACTCAACATCATTCTTCCTCGATGTACTAGTTAAAAGACTTGACAGAATCTGTGCTCCAGTAGTTTCTCTCTGTGGATCCACATTTTCAAATTTCAATAGCTTGTTTCCCAAATCATCTTGAGGTATCAAATCAAATTTGTTATCATCCTTTATAGGAATGTTTATTTGTATATTCGTATTGTTTATTATTTGTTCTATTATTTGTTCTGAATTTTGAAGAAAAAAATAATTTCCTTAAATCAGTGGGAGGAAGTCAAAGATGAGAATGAAGTTAGTCTGTGACCTCCTGCTGGGAAACAAGCTATTGAATGTGATGCATGTTGATGATACAGAAGAAAAATATTTTGTCAAATATTGGAACCAGTGGTTGTAAATCGTTTAAAGTCTTTTAGGATGTCTCCTTTGACGTTTTATATCAATTCATTCCTAAGTACTTGGAGGCTCATTTCCAATTCAGCTCTGACCGCCTTAGGTCCTAATGCAGACTTCAGACAAACACTGTGGTATTCAGTAATCTGATGACAGCAAACTGTTTCACAGTGAGGAGGCTGTGCTTTGTCTTTGTTTGCTTCACTGAAGGCAGCCTAACCTTCACTCTGATAAAGAACTGGGGAAAAAAGGCCAGTTTTTCATCAGCGTCGTGCGGCTTAGAGTCTCTGACTGTCACTACTGAACAATGTTGATTCACCTCCACTGAATAGTCTGTGTGTGTGCCTGTGCTTGTGTGTGTGACCATGAAAGACAGTAGTGCTAAGCTGCTTAGCTGGAGTGAGGTCTTTGGCTGGTGGTGCATTGCCCTGGTTGTGGGCCCATGATTTGTCCACTGGGCGAGTCACAGTAGTCAGTGTGTTTTTGTGGTATTCTAATAGACTGATCGGCTTACAACATGGCTGTTGGGTGGGTGGAAAGCTCCTGAAGCTCTTAGGAGAGTGTGTGCAGGTTCAGAGGGAAAAGACGGGAGAGGCACACACACCCCACACACGACTATCACACTTTACATAGTGTATTTCTTTCACAAGACTAATCCATTGTAAAGTAGTCTGTCTTAAGGGGTTAGAACACACATACCCAGAAAAGCTAAGAATAGATTCTCCCACACACAATACAATCATCATCTAAAACATCTCTCTGCTCTTGACTTTCCAACGTTGGATGTGTACTTTTTGTTCTGATCCTTTTAGGTCTCCAACCATTCAGGACAAAAATAATCTCAAAAATTATCCTTAACTAGAAATTGGCACTCAAAACTGGTAAAACCTTATTCTTCATTCTTGCTCTCAGCAGTCTGTGTTTTAATAGCTCATCCTACACTTGGGAAAAGTAATAGTCAGTTCACATCTCCTCGGCCCTGTGTCCGCCAGGCATCCCTTTTTAGCATGTTGGCAGGAAGAAAATTCTTCCGCTTGGAGGAAGTGCTGGTCTTGGCTGCTACTGTTGCTTTGCGACTATCAAAAACCTGTTTCAAGTGCTCTTTGACAAAAAGTTTAAATTTTATTACATTTGTCATATCCA
>CABFOQ010026176.1:0-18091 GCA_900660455.1 Gephyroberyx darwinii | reverse complement strand
ATTTAAGCATTTTTTTAATACTACAAATTATACATTTACAATATTATATATAAAAATGTATACCTACTTTTGAAACAGGCTGTATGTTAAATACATATATATATATATATATATATATATATATATATATATAAAAAGAAGCCAGCATGTAAGTGTGTATACTTATATGTGTATCTGTGTACAAAGATTTTGTCTGTCTTTCTACCACAGAATAGCATACTAGCGAGGACAAAAATACAGTGCACAAGCATTACGGCATATATTGTGGTCATGGTGAACTACATACTGTACATCATCAATTGCTTCTTTGTTTTTATTACTACGTCCTCAAACACTGTAATTATTTTCCATTGTAACACATTTGGCTAGCACTGTCGTAACAAGTTTTGCTCTGCCATGTTTCAACTTACAAAACTCCCACCCTGATATTTCCTTTTCTGTCATAGTAATGAATTAAGCTCTTAATTATCCAGTCATGGCATAACTTGTGTGTGAAAAGGATTGTTTTGCCATGATTCATCTATTGGAGCGAATCGACACACATTACATTTACTGTATACATTTCCTTGTTCTTTGTTCAGCAAACGGTGAGTGTGTAAGGAGAGCTGGATAGCACAAACAAGTCAGGTGATAGCCTATCGTTTGAAACATCAGTATCTTGATTCTACATTATTCAAGCACGTACAGGCACATATCAGGCACTTTAGACAAGTATTCCTTCCTATTGTTGGCCTTGACATTAAAGGTTTGAAAGTATGACCCCAATCACAGTCCCAATCAGCTGTCTATTTTTTTTTTTTGATTGGTAGAAAGCTCCTGCTTTGCTTTGTAAACCAATGAAACCAGTGGCTTGTTTGAAAATGTTCATATTATCTGTGAGGTCAGTGGAGGGAGGCTTTAATGTGAAACAGGAAGAAAAGGCATTACCAAGTGGCACATTGGTTGCACTTATGCTTTGTTTTCTTCTGCATTTATCTTATGGCCTAAATTAAGTCTAAAAATAAACTTCTGACAGGTTTCACATGTGCATTTAGTGTCAATGCTAAAGCTGTATTGGTATTGAATTTTCCAAAATGGAACAAATAAAGTAACATAGTATTACCGTTATTATTGAGGTACTGCCAGCTAAAGGATGTCAAATGATTACCATCCTGTTTGGAATAGGCTGTTCCATCCGTAAGCCAGAAAAAAAGCAATGGAAGTGTGTCAGTGTAACTTACAGAAGCCTCAGCAGGCAATGGCAAACAGTAGAGGGGGAAAACAGCAGGAAATGACAAAGTATACATCCCTGGCATGCGTACTTATTATTGTGGTCATGCGGTACTTGTTAGAGCCCTAGTCATGACGTGGTTTCATCTTTTAGTCAGTGTTCTGGTAAAGCGCTCAGAGAGGCATGATAGGTAAAGCTTGCCAGTTGAGCACATCAGTCTCTTTAGTCTGTGTGGAGGACAATGACTAATCCCCTCACCTCAGGTTCCAACATGTAGGTCTGCTTGCTAAGAAATGTAGGCCACAAGAAGAAGGCCATTAGACAAACACACTCAAGCATGCTCTATCTCTGGCACCCACACTCTTTTCACTCTCATTCTCTTTCACTTTCACGGCCAGTGTTTATCGAGCCTTCACAATAGCACAGCAATATAGTCAGTCTGTATGGCCCACTTTGCTTCAAGGTTGATTTGACTTTGGTCAGAGAAACTATCCCTTAATATCCTCTCTGCATGCTAAATTGGTGAGTGACCTGTTTTGACTGGAATCATGGATTCAGGAAGTGTTAATTCTAGATTTATGGAGGTGGTTCCAAGTAAAGGAATAACCCTAATCATATATATTCATATATGTATATATATTTTTTAGATGTGAGAGGTGGGGGTAATTTTGGTTCTGAGGCCCAGGTTTACTCCTGGTCTCATTCCACTGCTCCATGTGGTCAGAGAGCACCTTGGGCACTTTCCTCCCCTGTATTTCTCAGTGAAACTTTTCATAATATGCCTAGTGTGTGTGCTTTGAGATTGGGTTAATGTACTATCACTGCTCTCTCTATGCTCTGGTGGCTAATCCGCTGCACACTAAGCAGCTTTCACAGAGATCGCAATAGGTCAGTCTGCCAGTTTTAGCTCGCTTTCATACTAGTTTATTTTATTCTCTGTGGCAAGTTCAATAGGTCACTGCTGCATTCCTTACCAACTGTTATATGTCCTTTTTAGATCACTTCATTTTCCCCCATCATCCTTAAAATGGGCCTTACTTTGAGAATTTAGTATGTGGTTGTAGCCTGTAGTCTTATTGACTTACTGATTCATTGATTTGTGTCTGTGTGGATGCAGGTGTTTCCACTGCCACCCTGTTGCACTCAAAGTCCCTGCGCGGCCACAGAGACTGCTTTGAGAAATACCACCTCATTGCCAACCAGAAGCTGTCGCGCTCCAAGGTCTCCCGCAGTGCCTACGAGGGCATGAAGCTGGCCCTTAGCCAAAAACTGAGCCGCATCATCCAGTACGCCCAGAACAAAGACTCTGTCTCCTCTGATGGCCCCAGCCGGCGGGGGGCCAAGCTCCTCTGCTACAGCCAGCAGAGTGACTGCAAGCTGCTGCCCCAGTCAGATGCTCAGGTGCCGCGCTATGCGCCCCGCTGGGACATGAGTAATGCGTCAGGGCTGCCTGATTACACCATGGGTATATTGGAGTGCCACACCGCCGAGGAGCTGGGGCTGCTGCAGGAGTCGAGGGCAGATGTTTGGGCCGGTGATGCCAGGAGGGGCCTACACCACAGGAGTCAATCATCTGGGGGAGACCAGACAAAGCACAGACATCAGGGCCTCAGCAGAGATGAATGTGAGCATATTTAAAATTTCTACTAGAGAATTCATATTGTGTTACTGTGTTTTTATCTTTAGTTTTATCAAAGTGACTAATCAAGGCAGCAGGGCAACTGCATTTTCTTTAAATAAGCGCCTCAAAGCTTGTGTCAGAAGGTAGGTGTAGGAAGGTATCTGTGGAGTGACACTGAGTGGAAGGATAGATCTTTTGAAAAAATGTTCAATGTGATCTCTGCTATCCAGAGATTCCTAATACCTCTGAGCTCTTGCTCATTAAATACAGCAGACAGTGACGCAATGTCAGGAGATATTCCCCAGTATCCCTGTACATTCTTACTTGGTCTCTCTTCCCTGCTGCTCCTCCTCCTCCTCCTTGCCATTCTCTGTTGAGAGAAAAACTTGTTTTCTAACCTCAAAACTTGCCCTTGGCTTTCTCATATATTGTCACTCTACCAAGGCTTCTTCTGTCTACAGATCCCGTAGGAGCTTGAGGGAGCCTTGCTCAAGGACTTATGGCTTTCATGCTTGTATTTCAAATTTATGCTTATAAATGAAAGGTGGCAATTATTTCACAGCTACAATATTTTCACTTATTGGTGTGCATGTCTCTCTATTAGCATGGAGATCGTCAACCTCTGACACTATCTGCTCTGATCCTGTTACCACTGGCTTTCAGGCTTTATTCTTTTGCAACTCTTGTTTATTGATAATTGCGAACATGCAAATTACCTCTTAAAGGTTCTTTGAAGGTTGTTTGCCATTTGTAGGTGTTAGAAGAATATGTCAACCATTTTATATTGTTTTACCTTCCAAATAGCTAGTTTAGCAGCAGTTACTTTCTGCTGCCAAACAGCTCAGAGCTTCCCTGCAGGGCCTCTATAAGCCAACACATCCCTTAAGATACAGAAGAAATAATTATAGAAACTAGTTATCAAGAAACCAGACATGAAATTGATACTGAAAATTGTTCAAACGCACGGAAACTGCTTGCCAGCACACACATGTTGCCAGGTTACCAACTTTGATCCTGACTGAGTGAACAAATGTATTTTTTATTTTTTAAACATTTTTTGCCTCTCACACGTTCTCATCAAATCTTATTTTTCTTTCAGTGGTTAAAATGAGTATGGACGAGCTCCATCAGCGTAACGGCCAACTACTGCTGCAGATTCAAAGTAAGAACTTTTTAACTGGCATCCTGTGTGAAGTTATATAACGTAGCAGAATGAGCAAGTCCTAAACTTCTTGGAGTTGAACAGTCTTGAGTCATGAATATTTTAAAATGAACATTGTTTCTCACCATGTTAAATCTTTAATTGCCATCTCTAATAATCCCATCTGAGATTCTAACTGCCTTCAGATAAAGGGTACAATAGTAAAGAGTGTTCTCGCTGACAGTGTACCCAATCTGAGTTTGCGCTTGCACATTTGCTAAATGAGACTAATATAGGCTGGAAGACTAGTCTAGTCAAAACATTAGCTCCTTATGTGACCAACTGCATTGAAAAAGGCACTGTGTGGTGCTGGGTCATGCATCTCCTGCCTGTTTGTTTACTCCATACTTCATCAATTAAAGCTACCATTTTGCCACACACAGCGATGGCCATGCTATAAGCATCTTATGTCAAGCAACGGAAATGTTGTGTATCAAACACCGAGGCAACTTTTATCACCTTTTTTTTCTATCTCACCCTTGGAACAATTAGTTCCACTAGCTATAATGTTGTTACTTGGAACAGATGGTTAGGTTATAGCTCTTCATGAATGATTCATGGGCAACGGCTCATGTCCAAGATTTGATGGTCCGTTTGTTATTTTGGAAGCATTTGCATGTCCATAAACTTGAGAGTTCCCAAGTTGCAACGCACTGCCCTTGATTGAAGATGTCTGTTGTGGTTTTTGTTTTTTGTGTCTTTGAGATGATGCGTTTCCTGTCATGTTGTCTTTGCTCTGCTCTCTCACTAATCAGTTTTAATGATTTTCTTTCTCTTTTGTTTTCCACATTTTCTGTCTGTTGTGTGAATTGACCTTGTATGTGAACAGAAGTGCTGAATCCTCTGTTTTCTCTCTCCTTTTTTTTTTTATTGTCTCCACAGAGGTGTTTGAGGAGCTGACCGCGGCGGTGCAGGAGAAAGACTCGCTGGCGTCAGAGCTGCATGTGCGTCACATCGCCATCGAGCAGCTCTTCAAGAACTGTGCCAAACTTCCCTGGCTACATATCAGCAGGGCCGGGGTCAAGGCCAGCAGCAGCAGCCCTGTGGATTGAGGCGTTAAGAGAGTCAGGGGGTGAGGGGGGGCTTCTGTCTTTCTCCAGCGAGGCTGTCCTACCCTCCACCTCAGCAGTCATTTCATCCAGGCTGAAATATGCCTTTATGAATGACTTAACAGACAGTATGGTGGCATGTGGTGTTGAGCTTCACACTACAGCAAGGGTAAGGGGGGGATTGACATGGCCTCCCCTCTCCTGGTTAGAGTGGTGATACAAGGTTTAGTGATGGTTTGTGGTTTTAAACAAATGGCTGGTCTGGCAATGGACCTGAACTCTAAGATGCTAGTCATGCTTTTTTTGTGTTCCACTGCTTTGATGTTTAAATCAAAAGGGTTCGGCTGATGCAAGCTAAAAGCCCCCTTTACAGCTGGCATTAACAAGCATCTCTGGTGTACACAAAATCAGATGTTTCTTTCCCTCGCCAGAATGCACGACACTCTCTCGGCTTGTCTTGGTTGTTCCCCATCCACGTGTATCCTGACAATCCCTATTTGACAAGTTATTATCCAAGCAGCCAGTCACCTGTTTGAATTGCATGCACTTCCTGGTTGGATCAGCTCACAAACATTTCTTTCCCTTCGAGTAGTGGGTATGTGTGTATTTGAGATGCATTACATTTACACCTTACTCTCTGACCACCTCCGGAGGTGGTTTGGGTGATCGGAGTGTATCTTGGGTGCTTCTACTACCTGGATTTTATGTTTTAGCACGACCGAAACTCTGATCAATTAGTTAGTGCTAGGTGGAAGGGGAATCAAAGACTTCTGGCGCCAGCACTGGTCCTATAGGTGTAGAACTTAATTGCTATCTTGTCTCTAGTATTTGAAGAGGGCTCCTCAGAAAGGCAATAGACATGGTCCTTGGGATCCTCCGATGACAAGATGAGGAAGTGTTCTTATTAAACATGTTACCTGTATGCAGACAATGATATCCTTGAAACTATTCAGATGTATATCATACAGAGTGAACAAGATCTTGTGTATGTATTTTTATGGAAATGGTTGCTGTGTTTATTTTATTTAATTTTATTTATTTTTGCTGGCAAGCATTTCAGTTTTGATTCTTTTCAGTTTCATTTGTGTAGCTGTATTGGCACTGTTCAGTACTCCATATTTGACCAGTGGTTCTCTTGTTGTATTAACAGGTTAGCTGAATGAGGACGGAGCTACAGTATTGCATACCATGGCTTGGGTGAATACTTGAGGCAGATTTTGCTAGAAAGTGTCATTACATTCATGTAACCAGGCACTGCCAGCAGAAGTGATTACTGTTCTAAATGAATGTGGATTGAGCTTTTTCTTTCAGCCGTACACTGGCAACATAATTGCTTGAACAAACTAGTTTTTTGAAAATGCCCAAGTTCAACATGATAGTTGAATGAAAACAGCAATCCTTACAAATAACTCAGCCTTGATGCCATAACCATCTGATCCTTTTGCCCTCACATCAAAACATGCTTATACTTGTCAATAGCCCTGCCAGGGACACAACGTTGCTTGTTTAGAAAAAAACTGAAAGAAAGAAATCCTTAACAACTCAGTGTTATCTTGAAATACATTCAACACTAATGGGCCACGGCTGCTGGAGAAAATCTTAAAAATACACAAACGTTGCTATAATAATTTATTCTAACATTAATTCATTATTATAAATTCTTACAATAATAATTACCCAAAATGTTCTCCAAATAACACTAACAAGTGAAGAGGCTATGTTAAGAAATGGTGATTTTTATTATAAAAACATTTCCACGTAAGTAGAAATTTAGTCTGGAATACAACAGGGACTGAACCCAAAATATCCCGAAGCACTGCTGCAACAAAGATTAAAACAATGTATGAAAAACATCAACTCAGCAACTCGTGTCAGCTGGTAAACAGTATTGGTAAGCTTTACGTTTCCAAGCACTGTTGAGAGAACTTTGCTACAGCAGTTGTAAAGGAAGAAATTCAGGGGATCTTGCTCTTGAAGTCTAACTCTACACCCTGTTGGCAGCTTAAATTGGTCATTTTTTATTTCAAATAAACATGGGTTTCATACTAAATTTTTCAGTTCAGATAACTGTACTGTATAACTGTACCAGATAACTGTACAGATACTGTACAGTTAACTGTATCTACTTGATACTGGGTATGAAGCTATTTGTTGTCTGTTGTACAGCTCACAAGCACAAGTCATATCTGTGGTTACACATGGAATAAGCGTTATCTGCAGAGGAAAGGTTGAACTGTTGGCACTGTGGTGCAGCCACCAAACCAAAGCTTTCATTTGTTCAAAGAGGAGAACGTCAGTGTTTCACACATGGCCTACAAGCTTGGAATTCACAAACGCAATTAAGATACATCAAACTGATTTTAAAATGTGGCTCAGTGATTTACTTCTACATCTGGTTCAAGGTTCTTTAACAAGGAACTGTACAATTTTACGCTTAAGCTAATGGTGTGCAAATGATTTGTTCTCATTTTGTGTTAAGTATCCATGGTGCTTGTTTTATCACTTGTGTCACTTTTTCTTTTAAGTTTTTGGTTTCTATGTCTTCTCTCTTCATTGATCTGCGAGCACTAAGTTGATGTCACAGCAATACAAATGGGAACGTAAAACAGGATAGTTTTGTCTACTGTTCCTCTTGAGGAGACAAAGAAAAGGTGTTGGGATGCAATCAGCGGTCAGTGTTTTTAGCATGTGGTTGGTTGCTTTGTGAAAATGGCTGAGATACTAGCTGATGGTTGACCTCTAGGGTAAAGCCACTTGAACGTTGCTTGAATGTCCCTGCAAATTTATAGATTTTATAAGGCAGGTAATCAGGTTTTCCCTTTTTTTAGGAAGGCTCTGGTGGTAACCTGGCCTGTTGAGGACTCAGAGAGCATACAGCAAGCTTGGGTAGAAAGAATACAGTTAAGAATACAGAACATTCAGGAACCCTATGCAAGAAAGACACTATTTGAAATAAATCAAAAGCCTTATAAATGTAAAATATATAAAATAATATTGGGTATTTCAGTTTTGGTGGTCAGTGGGCTACCAAAGTGTAAAGTAGGCTGGGGAAACCCTGGATAATAATCAGATTGATGGATTGCATAACTCGGCATTGTCAATGGATCTCTTTTGCGCTCTCTTTATAAGAGATTCAATGTATTTGACCCCTGTAGGGTTTAAATGAAAGCTTTTAGCTCCATTTTAAACTTTTATCTTGGTTTTGTTTGGATAAATGTGTATTCAGTGTGCTTGAGTGTTTTATCAGCCAGGTTTCTGGTTCTTTGTGCAAATTTCCAGTTATTCAGTCTTCAGTTGTATGTTAAGTTTGAATGCTGTGTATGTTTGTTTACTGTGGAAAAAAGTTCAAGTTGCCTGTTTTGGTTATCTGTCTGTGGTGATCCCATTAACTTTTATTAAAGATGTACACATACCTGTTACATATTCACTCCTTATTTTCAGACTGGACTTTTCATACATTTGTTTTCTGATGATGCATAAGGCTGCATTTGTGCTGTGTGACTTTTTACATTGTATTTATCATGTGTCCTCATGGAGCTTACTGCTTGTGTGATTTGTGCTTAAGCAACAGTTTGTATTTTTTCTAAACTATTTCAATAAACTGAAATTATTTTTAATACATATTCTGATGCGTGTGTGTGTGTGTGTGTATATGTGTGTGTTTGTGGGGCATCACACTGTTGAGATTATGGAGTTAGCTAGCCATTACTCTGAAATGTAGGTGTAAAAGTTTGCCCATGCAATGCAGGCCATATATACAAACATTTAGTCATTTAATTTAATTTAATTGCTCTTATCCAGAGAAATTTACAATGACCGCATTACAAGCAACTCTTTAATCTGAATGTGATCCAAGCATTGACTTCTTGGATTAATAGATGTACTGTACATTATTTCCACCCAATCTGGTTCCTGTATTGGGTGGTAGATGGAGATTGAACGCCCTCTTGTGGAGAAAAGCAACTTCTAAACTAGGACTCCAAACGCTTCTAATGGCTGCATCTCTGGTAAAATATAACTTCTTTGTGTATTTGGGGTAAACCTCACCTGAGGGGCAGGGTCTAATACATATCCTGGAATAAACATGATTATTAACAAAATGACTACAAAAAATGTGCTATCATGGGATAGCATAACCACATAGCATTGCTGTATTTATATTCTTGAAGTGGTTATTCTAGCCAGCAATACAATAAAAGGAAGACTGAATCCTTAATAAATTAAGGGTGTCCCCATTCATGAAAGAAAGCACAATTCCACAACCAGCAAGAAAGAGCAATGAGCATGATCACAAAAGGGCAATTACACTAAAAACAAATCGTGATTAGGCTTCATTCTCTTGATTGAATTTTACTCAACTCTCCCTTTGAGCATGAAGCAACAGCAAGCCATTACTTGGCTATCGAATAGTAATTCTGGATTTACTTATTGTGATTCTGAACATAAATTAATTTTCAGCAACCCTTTACATTTAGTATTTGTGTCCACTCAAATCATACATTGCCTGATGTACTATTCCCCACAGTTACATCACACTTATTTGATGTAGCCTGCCCCACAAGTGGATTCCATGGAGTTTACAGCTTTAAACTTCTTTTGATGTTCTTAACGCTGACACAATCCAAAAATGCAAAAAGCCATTTAGAAAGCTATGAATATCAGACCGATTACATAAAGTAGACGATTTACACGAAAACCAGATCTTTATTATAAAAAATCCCCCCCAAAAATAGACATCAAAGTTACTACACGTTACACTATGAACTGGATGAGCTATGGAACTGGAGTTTACTCACCTTTTTATGTACCACTCATCACTGGTTGCAACCCAAAACGCATGCCTGAAGGCATGAGTCATAATAGCAAACAATATTACTCACTGTTGCACGTTGTGACAGGCATTAGACTTGACCAATGAGCACACTACCTTGTCCTATTTGGCCCCAATGAGAACGTGCAATTGGGCGGAGTTACTGCTGTGGTGGGCGGGTTTAACGTCCAGACCAGAGCAAGGCTTTTTTCTGTTGAACTTTTCCAACGATGCCCATTCAATTGTCATCCACATGGTGGAAAAAATAAGGAAAGGTAAGCTGGTGGATGTTTCTTTTTACTTATGTCTGATATACTTAGATAACTGTCTATTGTCATCGTTATCTTAAAGCATCATCTAATTAATACGTTAGGTTGACACTATATTCATAGGAGACTTTTTGTGTTGACAGCATGGGACGGCTAACTTAACGTTAGCGCGTTAGCTACGAAGCTAACGCTAAACGTGTCTTTTTTGACAGGTAGAGAGACTTTTTTTATTCATCGTGCAGCTGGTAGTAATAGTATAACTGCCGTAATAATTCAGTCTTAAATGCTTTCGACTTAATTTCGACGTAATTTCGGCTTGTGTCGCTAGCAAAACTAGCTAACTGCTAAATACATTAGTGTTATGGTGCTGTTTGTGGCGCATGGAAAAACGGAAATTCTGCGTCACAGCCCGCCTTTCTGAAATGTTTCTCCCCGCCAGACTGGAATTCCGTTAACTGGTGATGATCAGGATCTGCCTGATACAAACTGACATGTTCCCTTTTAAATATTACTTGCTCGTTTTGAGCCATTAATAAATATTTTTAAACCAAAATAGTCTCTTCCGCAGCACTTGTTGCCACTGAAATATATGGAAATATGCATATAAGGGACTCCGCAGATGATGGTTACCAAGGTAACTACAGGTCCTTAACAAGTCTTACACTGTTTCAAATGGAGTTATCTAGATCCAAGGCCTCGAAAGGTCTTTAATAAACATCAATAGAGACTTTTGTGTCTTACATACAGTTTCAAAGGTCTTCAAAACGGTGTGTTTTCTGATTGTTTACTTCTCTAGTAAGATAAAGCGTTTCGTTTCCAAATACTATTTAGGCATTTAGAAAAAAAAGTTTCTATCTATTTTGTAAGTAAATGTCTTAAGATGACTCTTAACTGTAATAGTAACATGTTAGATAAGTCTAATTTTTGTAAGAATAACGTTAGGTGATGGTCGATAACTTAGTTTGTTTTTGGTGAATCTTCATATAAGCCCAGTCCCACTGAACTGTCTTGTTTATTTTCACTTTTCATGTTTATTTTTGTCAAAAATACTGATTTATTGTAATTGGCATTGAACTGTTTGTCTCACTGAAGTTCTTTTATTCACAGAGACTGTCCGATCGTAATGATACACAAGTGAAATATGAGGAAAGAAATTGCAGCTGTGGTGTTCTTCCTTAAGAGGCTCATAAAAAACAGAGAGAAGTTGGAGTCACAGAAAATTGATTTATTTGTCGAAAGGCTGGCTGTTGCACTGCAGGAGAAATTCAGGGGGCACTGGTACCCTGACAACCCTAGCAAGGGCCAGGCATTCAGGTACTGCTTTTTTCTATATTGTTGATAGCTAACACTAGTAGGGATACTCCATGTATGTATGTATTGCAAAGGCAATACAATAGTTATAAGTAACTTCCCATTGAAGTATTAAGACATTCAAGGATTGTGTTGTTAGAGGTCTGTTCTGTGTGGTTTGTAGGTGCATCCGAGTCAACAGGTTCCAGAGGCAGGACCCAGAGCTGCTTCGGGCCTGCCAGGAGAGTGGGGTTCAGTACAGTGACCTGGGGCTGCCCCGAGAATTCACATTGTGGGTTGACCCAGGGGAGGTCTGTTGCAGGTGAGGCTTTGGGGGAATATGACACGTACACTTTTGCAATATTTTATTGGCCTTTCCATGCCCAGACAACAGAGCTATATTCGATCATCTACAAGTCAGACTCTTCAGAAATGTGTGTATGTATGCACCCCACATTTTACAGAGTAAAACTTCAGGGGCCTCCTGGGCTTAGTTAATTATGTGGTGGTTGTTGTTGTTTTTTTTTCATTTTTCACCGTCCTCCCTTTCATATATAACAGCTGCCCGAGACTATAAATTTGCAAAGACTACAGATTTACTACCTGTGCCCTCTAAAACCATTAATGGTTAATGGTTGGCTTCTTTTTCCCCCTTATTAGATATGGAGAGCAAAACCCTTGTTTCTCAGTGGCCAGTTTCTCTAGTGATGATGAGGGGGACAAAGATGTCACGAAGAAGGTGACCAGCGCTTTGGAGAGGGTGACATCAGACTACCACTCAGGTTCTTCTTCCGATGAGGACAGCATACTCACTTCCCACCTTACTATTCCCCACAGTCGCCATGCTTACCAGGTATTGTATACGATTTTTGTTTTATTGCCTATGACCAGGGTTCCCACTAGACTGCCCGCTATGGCCAAAGTACATGAACAACCTTTTTATGCTGTGGTAGGCCTACTGTCATATCACTTCCTGTGATATTTGTTATGGATTGTTGTTGTGAAGATTAACCTTCAGCTATAGAGTGATGAGGCCTAGTTGACAATCACATTACTCACTATGAGTTCACTATGATCACCATATTGAACCCCTCAAATTCAGTAAAAACCCAGTCTGGAACAAGTCTGGAATTTTTGCTTTGAATTATGCTGCTCCACCTTTCACATTGTTAATGTTTATCTGAGCTCAAAACTTGCGACTTGTGTTAATATGCTGTTCTATGTTCTATTAACTTTTCACCAAAAGTTGGTTAATTCAGATGTCTGGTGATTTGTAGACTAATACTTGAGGTGAGGATAGTCTGTGTACCACTACACAGTATAAAATGACATTTGTCTTTTTTTTTCTCCAAGGTGATGAATCCAGCTGCTCCTACATGGCATCCCAAGAAGAAGATGGTGCTAGGGAACGGTCACATCCCTCCGCGGCCTCACTATGGCTTCAGGCCCCGTGGCAGAGTCCCCCACATCTTAAGAAATAATGTATGGGTCCCTCCTGGTTACAGAGGAGGGCCTGGATACTGGGACAGCAACCAAAACCTGGCACACAGTTACAGTTAGGGACTGTGGTGATAATGGGTCACACTGGACATTTAGGGAGCTAAAAAAAAAAACATTAAAATGACTGACCAATCTTTTTAAACATGAATTTTTATAGTTACATTTTGGTTGTTTCTGACAATAACTGTTCTTTGCACTTTAGACCATTTGTAATAGTTTGAATAAAATAATCACTTGTATTAAATTAGGCATATTGGAAGTGGCACTTACTTTGTAGGTATATTGGAAGTTGTACTTCGTAACCTTGAAATAAGTACTGTATTTTTATGATGTGAAAATTACATGTAGACCACCTACCGTCCTTTGTGAGCAAATGTTATATTTATTCATACAGAATTAAAAGTTGTATAGTCTTTTTAAATTATGATTTTTTTTTTTATTAAATACCATCTCCAAGCATCATAATGCTCTGTTGAGTTGAGTGTTTATTATGTAATTTGTTTTTTAAAGCACAGTATTTGTTACTGAAAGGAACAGTCAACCCTGTGGATTAAGATAATTCTATAGCCGTACTGTCACATTGGAACATGCCTTTTGTGGTTCTTGCATTCATGTTAAACTAACTACAAGCACGCTACATATAGCTGTAATATAATACTTTAATTGCTTGCAGTAGGGCTGTTGAGGCAACTTGGACTCAACAGAACTGTTCAGTGACTTGCTCAAGAACACTTGAGCTGGGTGGATGCTTGAACCCTGGTCCTCCAGTTGAAGGAGGATCTCCAACCACCATGCCCCCCTGCAGCCTTTATCAGGGACATGTTGAAATATCTCTTAGTTGAACACAATGGAGGGGATCTCAGCGGGTAGTTTTTGTATTGTGGAATCACAGAAGGTGCTTTGTCAGGAACATGGACGTTTGGGATGACCAGATGCTGGAGAGCGCCAGGCAAACTCGCCACTAATCCCCCTAATGGTACGCCCAGTTCGCCATTTTCAATGTTTCCTCCTTAGTAATAATAGATTTCAATTTATCATTATCTGTATATCGATTAGTATCTTCCTATGATTAAATAACATAATATGCCATTTGCGAATAAATGGAAATGTGAGCTATCCGACAACAGCTACATTCTCATTGGCGAACAACCCGGTTTCCTAGCAACTGCGCACGAACGTGGTTCTGTCGCCACGGTGTCGTGTGTTGTCTATCCACAATGTCCATCCAACTGCAAAGTGAATTTAAACAGTTGAAAAGTCAAAAGAATCAAAATGTTAATTAGCTGCGTTTCCACCAGCTTGGGTGAGACTCATTCCTGGACGTACAACGAGAAGATTAGAAAGATTATTTTTCTTTTAAAAGATAATTTAAATTAGGTGACAAAGCACCAAATATTGCCAAATTCATGCTGCCGGAGACAAAGAAATGCAAAAACGAAATGACCATACAACCACGATGGTCGCTTCTACCGGGGAGTGTGTATATGATTTTCTAGGAGGTCGTGGTGGACAGAGTTTACATATAAACGTCGCTATACCATTATTCGACAAGTGCGTGTACGTCGCTATTTATCACCTTGATTCTTTATCGACTAATAAAACGAACGTATGTAAAACATTTTTTGCGATATGAGGAAATCTTTGTCGAAAGTCGCCGTTTCCACTCAGCCTTTCTAAATCGATACATTATAATTCACTACAAATACTTGGGGACCATGGAAAGCTGCCTTTAAGTGCTGTCGGAATATCGCTGATACGAAATTGGCACACATTACTGACTCAACAAAGTGGTAAATACACGATACCCGAGTTGCCGAGAGGTGATGTTTAGTGGTGAAGAACAGTGAAGCCATGTCAGTAATTAATGCTAAAATTCGCGTATTTTATTATATCTCATGGTTTGCTATTATATGTAAATAATTAGTGTTGTATGGTTTTATTTCCACTCTGTTAAACTGTTGGCTGTCACAGTCTCGTCACAGCAAGAAGGTCCCAAGGTTAAGTTCTGGCCCTATCTATTTGCATGTCAAGTTTCTGTGTACACAATTACAGTCTCAAGGGTTTCAGGAACATCCACATTAAGAAACAATAAATGAAAACAATTAATGAAAATGACATCCCCAACCTCATACCTTCAATGGGAACAAGGGAAAACTCCCATGAAAACCTAATGAGGAAAAAAAAAGGACACAGAGAGTGGAATATACAGAATAAACAATGTGTTTGCGTGGGTTTCCTCCCACAGCCCAAAGCAAG
This sequence comes from Gephyroberyx darwinii, assembly GCA_900660455.1. Taxonomy (NCBI): domain Eukaryota; kingdom Metazoa; phylum Chordata; class Actinopteri; order Trachichthyiformes; family Trachichthyidae; genus Gephyroberyx; species Gephyroberyx darwinii. The sequence goes on along the minus strand of CABFOQ010026176.1, from coordinate 2,885 downwards.
TCAGGCAGATTGGAGACAATAAATTGTCTATTGGCGTGAATGGGAGTGCGTTCATCTACCCATCTGTATTCATCTTGTGATGGACCGATAACCTCCCCAGGTGTTTCCCTGCCTTCTGCCCAATGCATCCTGGTATGGGCCCCAGCCCCTGAGTAGGAATAAGCTGTTAAAAAAAAAGAAGAATGAATGCCACACGTTTTTAAAATTAATCCAGACATCAATTGCATGCCTAATGCGCATTTCTCTTCTTTATTCTGATTTTCTGAAATGAAATAACAGCCACTAAAACTACTTCTATTACAGGGTCCATGTTATTATTTCCGACCGAAAGCACTTTCGTCGGAAGTACGAGAAAGTTGTCAGTAAGAGAAAGTCGTGGTCGGAAGCAGGAGCTTACGAGGAGGTCATGAAGGCATCATATAGTACGTAAGGAAAAGCTCCGCGTTCACGACACCGGCAGGGGGCATCGTTGGATCTTGTTCGGGAAAAACTACCTGTCACGTGACGCCCTCAGTCTCCCTCCGGTGTGCACCTGCCGAGAGCGGCGGAGGAGGAGTAGAGTTTCGGATGCTTCGGTGGAGCGGAGCTACTGCTTTTTATTCGTAATCAACGCAAGTTCCTACGGTCAAGTTTCAGTTGGGAAGTCCTGGAATAGCTCGGAAAAGAATGGAGTCCACGATAGCCCGGTTCTGCTGTGTACTATTCAGCTTCTTAGCAGGTAAGTTTTCCCGCGGAGCTACTTTTATCTTGGTTTTTCATGAAAACGGCAGCGAATATAGTCACGGTGTGGTCAGCCCCTAACAACAAAGTTACCACCGGCAGTAGAAACCGTCAACGTGGACACGGCAGCTTTTTTCGATAAAATATTATTGCTGATAACTTGTAGGTTTCGTTTGTACCTCAACTTAATATGACGAATTAAAAAAACAGCAGTTAAGTTAACCACATCACATCAGGATTCACTTCTGAAACTCCCGACGGAGAGTTATTGAAAATAACTCTGGCCTAAGGTCAGTTTAGTTAGCAGCCACAACCAAACGTCAGGCTAATGATAATATAAGCTTAGTTTAAATAGTTCAAAGTCTTAAGTTAAGGTTAGTTGTGGCAGCATGACTAGCAAATTTACAATGTGCTAGTTTTCTTTGAGTCTCAGCCATGGTCTCTGCAATTTAGATAGCAAGGTCAACAGTTAGCTAAAGATAATGAATCAAAGTTTTCTGATTTCATTTAACACAGCCTCGTTCAGTTTAATTGAGTAACGTGAACGACGTTGGGTTCGTATACATATCAGGCATACTATGTCAGTTAGCTCCTCTGGTTTTTGTTGTTGATTTGGTACTTCGAATGCTTATGAAGATGTAGAAAAGACTACTACTGGAAGCACCCACAGTAGTGTGATACTAGATGATTTTAGGGATGTCTTATAAGAATTTGTGTGTATAGTGGTGCCAAAAATCTAGGTATTTCCGTTTGGTGTTTTTTTTTGGTTTCTCTACTGGTCAACACAATAGCTTGATCCGCTTTAAAACCTGTAGCTGAAGGACTACTTCAAAGTGCTGCGTTTTTTGTCTGCCATCTGCCAGCAGTGCTGAACCCCCCTCTGAAATCCCAATCTCATATGTATCTCAACCACATGTTAACTTGTGTGGACAGCTTTGTTTTTGTGGGTGTCATTTACTTAAGGGGTTTCCAGACTATCCCTAGATGGATGCACTTTAGACCCCCTAATAGCAATTTCTATACATTTTCCACTAGTGCTAACCTAGTTAATGAAGTAACAGTGAAATGAACTATTCCTCACTTTCTTGGGGGCTCCCTGAAACCGCCCCCTGGACCCCTGGTGGTCCCTGGACCCCAGTTTAGGAACCACTGATTTACTTGAATGTTTGGCATGATTACAATGTCATTTGAAGCTTCATTCAGTAGATAAAGTAATTCATATAACTTACAGTTGTAAAGATGGGATAATGGATATGTAGATGGCAGATAAAAACATTGATTACCTATAAATCAAAACAATTGTGATCATAAATCGTCAATGTATTTTACTGTAATTTTACCCATGCCTCAAATTCAAAATCTACTTATTACACTTAGATTACACTTGGATTACACTTAGATGTGTACGGGCGTGTCCGTTTACTGCCCTGGAATTTCCACTGAAACTAGCAGGTACCTCCTCCCACTCCCATTCCCGACACTGACGTGAAACTACTGTCACAGGTCTGTCTTTCAGTATCAGTCTGTGGCGTCCTGTAGTCGTTACCGGAAGGTTTGCTGAAATTTTGAAGGAGAGCCACAGAGTCATGTTCAGGACAATGACATTCCAGTTCGCAGATTACTGAGAAACTTTCATGCAATAATGAAGTGCATTGTTTAGGCTCCTCCGGCATGTAGCGTGTGAGAACTCGCCTCACACAGGGGCACCAAAATATGTAGCGTGTTGCGTTGTTATGAACCATGAGACTATTTGGTCTATTCCGGAAAATTGACAATTATTAAAGATATTCTTAGTAGTTAATATCTTATTAATTAACACTCGTGGGGCACCACCAGTTTACACTGGAATAGTCTCTTTATAATGATATCAGTCTAATAATCAGAAGACGTGAACTCTAGATTTCAGTGATTCTCTACCTTCATGTCCAGGATATATCAATGACACACAAAAGTCAGTTCTTTATAAATGCAAATTTTATTAACTATCTAAACAAATACCAAACAAGAATGAATACACATATACTAATCTAACACAGATGGCCTAATGACAGGGAAAACTAGCAAATAGGATAGAAAGATAAACAATGGCAGAGGATATGGCAAATAAGAGTGGCAAGTGATATTGGGATCGACGATGACAAGGAAGTTGGCACAGACAAAACGAC
>CABFOQ010026171.1:0-11465 GCA_900660455.1 Gephyroberyx darwinii | reverse complement strand
GGACGACCTCCCCTTTCCCTAACCCGGGATCGTATCCAAACTGGGGTTAACCCACCCCAACCCCCTTCCCCTTCCCCTTTACAGGGTTCGTATCCTTCACACTCACACACACACACTGACTAGCTGTGTTGACTGGTGTGACTAGGTCAAGGCTAACCAAGGCTAGGCTAGGTTGATGGCAGGCAGTAGTTGGTGAGGGTTAAAGGGAGTTGTGAGGTGGTGGCGTAGAGGGGTGTGTTTCCAGGACGCTGGAATACACAGTTAAGCCTTCTTGAGGTGTCGTGGGCCTAACTTAACGAAACATCAGTGAAAGAAGGTGCCCACTTGATAACCCCAATGACGTGCCGCATACCGCTGTTGGCTAGGCTAGGTAACTGGCGAATGGTGCCATCTGAGGAATGACTCCGTAGATTTATGATGGTGTAGCCTGATGTCTGCTATGGAGTTGCATCTGATGGTGGTTATATCACTCGTTTGTTTTGTGTTTCTTCTTATCTGAATTGGCCTTCTACATGTGTTTACCGTGGATTATGGCACAAGGGATAGTAACATCTTGTCCTGTGTATTAATGAATACACCCAAATGTTGTTATCCTTCTCAACCAACGATATGAATCCCACCCCTGATATTAATAGTGAGTCCTCATCAAAATGGGACTCATTTGCCATGTTCTTCAAATAGAAGATAATAACCATCAGGACTGACTTATCTTTTAAAATAGGGCTGTCAAACCATGTGCCATGGAGGGCAGAGAGTATGCACATTTTCATTCAAACCAAACACTACAACAAGTGATTTCACTGATTAGCACACCTTCAGCCAGACTTCACCTGCTGTAGTGTTGCGTTGAAATGAAAACCTACACACATTTAGGCCTCCATGGCACATGGGTTGACCACTGACCATAAAATTTAATGGACACAGTGAACAGACACATAATTGATGTCGCCTCATTTGTTCCAATGGGGTGCGCTCAGTGGCGCAGTTCGCACATTTCACATGTTTCTTGGTGTTGGGTATGCACACTCCACCCACAGGAAGTAACAAATCTATCTGCTCCTTTCCACTGACGCTGGTCATGTCTGTCTGTGTGAGTGAGAGTGCACGAATGACTGTTTGCGTGTATGGGTGTGTCTCTGTTTCCAGGCTGCAGATCAGTAGCGTTGGCATCTGCGTGGTCCCCCACTCATAGGATGACCCTGACTGAGCTGCTGTTTTATTTATTTTTTGTGTAGACAACAGAGAAATAAAACACAAACAAGGGCTACAAGGATGAACAATGGTAGACAGAGACAAGTACTATGGAGCAACAAGAACGAAAGAAGAAATTACAGAAATGACAGATGGATAAGAATGTAATGGTTGATACACATTAACAACATAGAGAAAGAGAGTTTTTCTGAGTTTGGAGTTTTTCTCCAATGTTGGTGAAATGATGAATAAATGGGAATGAATAAAGTGCAGGGTGATAGGTGATAAGTGGTGAGGAGCAACACAGTCCTCAGTTGAGCTATACAATCAGTTGAGGGGGGGCCACTTCTTGGGCAATAGGACCAGGCAGGATGTCTTCTACAGTGCAGGGACCTTTTCCACACTGAGGTTGAACAGGTGCTGGGGTATTCCACACAGTTAACAAAATAAAACAAATAACAAATAATGTGACTTTTGGTACAATCATGTTAGTACTTCACTGGGAGAAATGAAGAGTGACTACACATCTTTTTGTCCCAACGATACAAACCTACAGTAGGCAGACACACACACACACACACACACACAAACACACATACACATAGAGACACATTGGCCATTGCAGAGGCTTGATGTATTATGCATGAATTAGGTTTAATTGCAGGGATCCTATTTGCATAACCTCTCCTCCCCTGATCAAATATGCTCATCTATATTGCAGCCCTCTGACCTTGGCTGTGGGCAGGTTAGTCTGTGTGTGTGTGTGTGTGTGTGTGTGTGTGTGTGTGTGTGTGTGTGAGTGTGAGAGAGTGTGTGCTGATGTGTTATTGTAAGCATATAGAAACCTTTGTTTAACCTCTTCCTGCTACAACTCACCTCTCGCAAGCGAGACTTCTCCTTGAGAGAAACTTCTGTTTCTGATTAAACAAAGGTCTATCGCTGTAGGGATCCTTTCTGTAATGTTGTCAGACACTTCGAATAACAATCTGAGCCTGTCAGTGGCAAAAACAAGCACTTTTAGTGGATGTACTTTGATGGCATGCAGTTGCCCCAACAGATTACGTTGCAGCCATTGCAGCCTGTTTCGCGACTGCCGGCTAAGGAAATCTATTGGACCAATTCCAAAACTTTTTGTACATACTTTGGGGTCTAAATGTGTACTAATATACTAAACCTTATGTACTAATGTACTAATATGTACAACTAGAGCCCAGGTTTAAAAAATTTAAAAATACCGGAATTGCCCCTTAACGTCATGAATCTGGCCCAATATGCTTTGAAATTCAGTTCTTACAATTCAGTTTCAAGTTTCTGAGACACACCAGGGATTTATGAAAAGCAAATTTGATCAATTTCACAATAATTTTTTAATGCACTTTCCGATAAAATCACACCCCTTTCATTTCCATCTGGCATAAATCCTTCAGTACTTCAGTACACTGGATGTACTTAATGGACATCCAGTGGTTTTGTGGTTTTTTCAATGTTTTTGAAACACATCCTTTAACTACCTGACATTGGCATACAGGGATTGATTGCTGCACTGAAAGACAAGAATCATTTTTTAAAAATGTTTTCTTTGGCTGCTTGTTTAATTATCAGAGGAAGTCTACATGATGCAAGTACTCTTCATTTCAAAAAACAAAAAACATTTACTGCAACAACAGACAGACATAAGACTATATTTTTAAATTATATATATTTTATTCACATACCGAATCATTTCAAGAACCCCAAAAATCATGCTGGCCTCCAGGTTGAGAACTGCTGTCTCAGACACTAATTCGAAACCAGGCTTGATGGATGGACGAGCAGACAGATGGATGGGGGATCGATGGACCGATAAACGAATTGGCAGACAGATGGATGGATGAACAAATGGATGGATGGATAGGCATTTTTACGCATGGCTGTCTGTCTGCATTCCTGTCATGTCCACGGCTGACTTTTCATGCTGCTTGACTGTGTGTGTGTGTGTGTGTGTGTGTGTGTGTGTGTGCCTATATGTGTGTTAAGCAGCTGTGTTCGGCAGACAGGTTATCTTGGAGGGATGTGCCCCAGACGGCAGGGTGATATTTATTCAGAGGGGCAGATCTGATTTCTGCCAAGCCAGTTTTCTACTGTAGGCTCCATGTTGTTTAATGCCTTAAGATTCTGCAAACATGCAAGACAGCACTGGATGGTGGCCCAGCCTTGGTGCACATACTTTCAGCATAGTGGGCATATTTTGAGAGGAATAGACAATCTGAATTTTGTGTGTGTGTAAGAGAGAGAGATAATGTGTGTATTAGTATGAATGTGGTTATCACAACTGGTTTTAGTCTTTACCAATATTACAACCAAACATTTTTCTTAAATTAAAGTTAAAAGCCTAAAGTTGAATAATAACATACAAAACCTTCTTCCCAAACGCCTAATACTTTGCACTAAGTTGTGTTCACTGTTTAGATGTCTGAGGTCTTAGTTAACTAGACACAGCTACTGTAATGACTACATGTAAATAGAAAGCTTAGCTGTCCCTTGAGCCTTAAATAAATCACAGCTGGTATAATACTATTGACTTGGTAAGATCATCTCATCATCTATCAAACAGTTAATTCAATTGTCTTGAATTAATGCTGTGTTTATTACACAGGGTTGTTCATTGCAGATGATAGGTGACAATATCCCCATACTAATGGAAAGCTATTACAATCTGTAAATTGTGTGTTACATTTATTATCAACATTATTATTATGAATCATTAAATGTTCAGAAGTTTGGTGAATTCTGGTTGTGTTTTATTGATCTCGTAAATCCGCTTTGTGTTTCTCTTTGCTGTTTTTGCTTCTCAGGGGTTTAAACTGTAAAAAGCAATAACTTCACTGGAGGAAAGAATTGGAAATGAGTCATTAATTATGGGACAATGGTTTGGTGAGGGGCCACTGAGTGCAATCTATGAATTAGGAGCTGGCCAACAGTTACATTTGCATAATACTGGGGGACTAAATTGCGATTCCAGCAATCTATTGAGGAACAGTTGTGGGGCACAGCTAATGCATCTAAGTCACAGGAAGCTGGGACCACATTCATAATAAATTATCCCTCATCTACGCAATCACTTCTGTGAAGAAATGATTGCACTCCTCTTGCTCATTAGCGTCCCCTCTATTTCTCTCCAGTTTCTCTCTCTCTCTTTCCTTCTTTTCCTGATTCTCTCTCTATGTAATTCACATCTGAATGTGACTAAAAGGAACAAATGCATGCCATTATCCAAGTGCACTCCATTGTCTAGTTCCACCTTCCCTTAGCCTGACTGTTCCTTACTGCCATTTGAGCAAGTCTCTGTCCTTATGCATTTACAGAGGTAATGATAACAGATGCACAGTAATGACATCAATTACTGAGAGCTTTTCTTAAAATGCCTCAGAAAAGTAAAAGGGAGAATGCAATGTTTGTAAGATAAATGAAGAGGAGCTTTTAGGAGCATAAATGAAAGGTTTTGTTTGACATGAAAAAAAGAATACTCAGAGAGGTGAAAGAGTAGAAAAAAACATTTACAGCATCCATTTACATGTTTAATAGAGTTTAACATCTGTTCAAATAGCACAGTCTATCATATCCTTTTTTAATGTTAATTTAATCTAGAAACACATTCTTATTTACAGCAACGGCTTTGAGGACTGCATGCTCAGAGAGGATTATGCACATTCACACCTGTGAGCTCCCCAGTACTACAACTATCTTATGCCCATTTCACACTGGGGCAACAACCCGGGTTACTCCCGTGTCAGCCGTTGGTGTGAATGGGTCAACCCGGGTCCGCGACCGTGCTCTTGACCTGGGAATAACCAGGATGCTGCTCTGCTGCGGTGTGAACGGGGCTCATTGGTTAAGATCAGATGCGCATTATGTGCAAGCCAGTTCACAACAAGAACCGTTTCAACAATGAACGAATAGAATGAAGAACAACAGAGGATTGGAAATATTCTGAAATCAGAAAAGTTTCTGTCCATTTGTAGGGAAGAAGGGGAAGAAATTACGGGGATGGTAAAAGATTCAATTATCTACATTATCTGCAGCAATATCACACAGTTACTTGTTCGGCCCTGTGCGGCATTGGTGAAGATCCAGGATAAGCCCGGGACAGTAGTTTGGTCTGAATGAGTCCAACACGGGAATGACCCATGTTTCATAACCTAGGCAAATCCCAGGATTTGTGTGTGAAAGGGATATTATACTGTTGGCCTATGAGCAGTTCCACTGGAGCAGTTGGGGAATTTAGTTCCTTGCCTAAGGCCACTTGGTTGAGCTGGATGAGAGCATTACACACAAGGATTCAAACCAGGACCCTTCTGGTCATAAGCCCACCTCTCTAGTCTTCAGGCTACCGCTGCCTTATCCAGGAAAAAGTTGGATGTTATTGTCACTATGTTTCTAAATGACATGGGCAGGTTATGACATGTAAAAGGTATCTTTCATAGAATGGTTTTACTTAATCCATTTAAAATGAGACTTGTGAGATTATGAATGCACAAGCCTTCTAGAGTCACTTTAGTGGAGAACGGTAGACAGAGAGGGAATGAGACTGAGAATGAGTCAAAGCAAAAAAGACAGACAAAAACAGAAACATAGAGACACAGGCACAGCGAGAGAGATATATCCACAGAGGAAATGTACTGTCCTCTCTGTTTCTTTAATCCCTCTTCAGCTGGACCATCTGCGACCCTGTCAGTGCTGCCATAATTAAAGGTTACAACAGCCGAGGCCACCCAGCAGGGGGTCCGCTTCCCTCACCCCACGATGCACGTCAAATGCACCCCTTCACCCTCAACTGTCCCTCTGCCATGCCCCTAATCTGGTTTGACATTCACTGGGAAACAATGCAGAAAAGGGGCTTTCCTTAGGAAACCATGTGCCAACAATGCTCTAGTTCAATGACCAACACTGCAAAAAATGGCAAGCTTAGGAAATGTATTTAATTTAAAAAATATATTTTTATATTCAAGTTGAATGTATTGAGTGCATTTCAAGATATTTTAAATTACATTATCCTAATACACCAGCAGATGATTTTGCAGAAATAAATGACCTGTTTTAAAAAATAAAACTTACAATAACTCATCATAATCATTAAATCATAATCTTAAGATAATTTCACATCCTTCAAATAAATATCCTGTAAAAATATACCTTTTCATGGCACAAATACAAACTTATAAAATTGGACAAATTATTTGCCAATGCTGTGGGATAATTTGCTATAATTTGCTAATTTTTGCAGTGTGATAAGTCAATTCTTGGAATGTATTTGAGATATAGGCTTGATAAGTGTAACAAAATGAAATAACTTTTTTTACAATTTTGTTTGCAGTGTTTCCCCACTCCCTCCCAGTCAACTCAATTTCTCAGTTTTTTCGGTCCTGCCTGTGTGAGGGATCGCGGATGGATAAAGGAATGTTAACCAGGATGGACTTGTGTAGTACCAGATCTGGCTAATGCCCGGCTGTCTAGATATAATGGTAAGTGAATAGGGGCTTGTGTGTCTCTCCTTGGGCGATGCAGCAGTACTGCTCTGCACAGATAGGGGCTCTCCAACTGAGGCCTCCAAGATCTGGACAAGGGAGAAGATCTGGAGATTTTTGTTGATCTGGTTGTGGTTGTCTTGCATACATAACTCAATCTCTGTATAACAAGTTATCTGGGCTCACACTAGCTTCAGAGGATACTGCCCCCCCTCCTGAGCTAACAGAACAGTGGAAACACTGTTTGCAATATCTGTGTGCATGTGTGTGTTACTATTGTAAAAGTAGTGTTCCCAGATGTTATGAAACATCACCACAGTGATTCCTCCCTAAGTGTACAGTTTACATTATGTAATTCATCATCTGATGAATGGCGTTGGCCATCAGACCTCTGGAGCTAGTTCAGAAAGCTGCAGCTTGTCTGGTGTTCAACCGCCCCAAGTTCTCCCACACAACCTCCCTTCTCCATTCTCTCCACTGGCTCACTGTAGCAGTTCGCATCCAGTTTAAGGGCGCACTCACACTAGGCCCGGTTGGCTTGAACCGTGCCAGAGCATGATTGTCCCCCCTCCCCACTCCCCTACTGGCCTGTGCTCACACTGCACTTAAACGTTCCGGGCCCGGGCACACTTGCGTCATCACGATGCAACTTCTTGTGTTGAAGAAAAGCGCTTTTGCACAGCACAGTGGAGTTCATAATTTTACTGTGTGGCTTATTTGGAGTCGCTTTGGGTGCGGTGACACACGGCCCTCTCACATGCCGTATAGATTTATCGATTATGCAACGCAGTGATTTTCAGTTAAACGTGCTGCATGTATAAGAAGATTTTTACGGAGGCAGCTGAGGTTGACGGAGGAATTTGCGGCTTTACTCCCGACTACAATTCATGTTCATCAATAAATCATCGATTTTATGGGAAAGTCGCATCATTGTCGCATCATCCGTGGTCCGGCACGATTAGCGATCACACTGTGCCGACTCCAAGTGAACCGTGCCCAAGCACACCTCTTCAAGCGGGCACGGTTCAGAGCGATCACACTAGTCAAACGAACCAGACTTTGGGGGTCAACCGTGCCCGGGCACGGTACGGATGGCCTAGTGTGAGTGCGCCCTAAGACTCTGGTGCTAGCCTATAGGGCAATAAAAGGAACTGCTCTTTCCTACCCCCAGGCCATGGTCCTTGGCCTTTTTCTGTCCTGGCCCCACAGTGGTGGAATGAACTCCCATTGACGTCAGGACAGCAGGGTCGCAAACCCACCTCTTCAAAAAATACTAGCCTTACCCTTCCTTTTGGCACTTTTTTGTTTTATTTGTTTACACAAAAAACAAAACATTTATAGCTTATTTCACTCTTATTTTAGCACTGGTAATGCTCTTAGATGCTTGTTTGGGGAGGAGATGCACTTGCGATTTTGTAGTTCTCTTGCCTACCCCTGTTGAATGCACTTATAACATCAGATCATGATGGTGTGAGACTCCTTTGCCACTTTGTTGTAAGAAAATAGGCCTCATTCAGAGCTAGGATAGTCCTAAATGTGAGGCAATGCACTGTACTATCACAATCTTTCCTTGTCCCCTGTCATGCCTCAGCACTCAAGTAGGATGTAGGAGAAACAAAGAAATCAGAGTAAAAGAAATAGAGATTGTGTAGAAAGAGAGTGACTCTGCCAGATTCATGTTATTCTAGGTATGCTCTGGGTGATGAGTGGAGCAGTGTCTGTGTCAGATTCTCTTATTAGACAGGGAACAAGTGCAGGTATTAGTACTCCACTCGGACCAGGTCCAACTACGCACACGCAGGCACACACACACACATACATGCATCTGCCCTTGCAGGTGTTTGGCTTGCTAACAAGCCTTCATCTCATTATTCTTTTAGAGAGACAATTAACCATTCGCATCGTAACAATAATGATTACTAATCAGCTGACTAATACCACAACATCATAATTCCAGGGACTCGTGATTGCTGTTTATATTGACGGCATTTTATTAGTAAACCTTTCTTTGAAAAATTGTTTCCTGGGACTCGCTTTCTCCTAAACATTATGCTGCTCAGTTCATCTCTGCCATGACAGTACATAAGCATCTTTTGTTCATCCTAGAATAAAAAACACACATGCAAAAGGTTTTCTTGTTATATCCAATTCTGTTAAATCCTTGAATACCCCAAAAGTGAACTTATTTAGAAAAACAGAAAAACAACACTCTTTCTGTGGCCAAAGACAGTTAAGACTCCTGCCTCTGGGTATCAGATCCCAAAAGACAAGCAAGCAAGTGTACTGTTAAACACCAAGACCAAAAAAAGTATACCTACCCTCCATCTACCTTGTTAAAACTGAATAAATCACTGATTGAATATAACAAGAACTTTCTTATGTTATAATGAGAAAAGATCTCAAGTTAAGTGCTCACTTGACTTTGGTGAAATCACAAAATATGTTTTTTTCACACATTTCACTTAAGCTTCCTGCAGAGTTGAACAATGCAGATACAGTGTGGAATAGTAGTGTCAAAAGCATGTGTTGAACAGTGTGCCAAAGTGAATTAGTGTAACATGGAATTCATATCAAATGATACATATAAGGCCAAAACACTCAATTGATGAAGTGTTTTGTAGGCTGAAACCCCTGTCCATGAAGGGACTGTGGTTGTTTGTACACTAGGATTTACCCTTGGTTATTGCTATGGACATAGTAGGCAAGAGGAAATCAATATCTGGTGACAGCTAGTCAATCTCAAACTCAGTGTTGGAACTACAGTCTGCTTAAGAGGATGGAGCTTCTCTACAGACAAGCTCAATCTCGACTAGGAAGCTGCACAGCTTGAGAGAAAGCTCCATGTAAATTGGACCAAGTAGGAATAAATTGCTTGACAGCATCACTAAATAACTTTAAATCCAGCCATCCCTGGGTGGAAATGGGCTTACATCGACTTGTACCGAGAGCATTTACATGAGGGCGAGCCTGTGGTGGTTTTACATGGCTCGATTCCAAATTAATAGAAATCCTGACACATCGAAAAACTGGCTGAGGCTCCTAGGTCTTAAAAAAAAGCCCTTGAGCGTGGAAGGGGTGTTGTCACAGAGGAAAAAAGCAATTTCAGTCTTTCATGGTCCTTGGATAAATCAGATGATGCATTTCCGTGTGTATGCAGGAATTGACTTATCAGGCAATATCTGTGGTGTTGCAAAAACTCCCCTATTAAGCTCAAACAGCTTAGGTGTTTGTTATCATTTGGTCTACTGCCTTGAAAAAATAGCTCCCATTTTTTAGATTGTTTCATTAACATGTTTCATGTGGTAGATGTTCTTAGACTGCTCTTTAATGTATAAAATATGAGTACAAAAGTTCAGTTTTGCATTAAAAAAAGCTTTAGACATCATTAGTGAGTGCCTTGTTATACTCTTCCCTGTAGGCTATTTTCTCTGAAAATGTGTTGATACCAAACTTGATATATTTAGGTTATATTAGGCTATGTACTGTATATGCAAGGGGTAATCAAGTACCCAAGAGGGAAAGTATTATTCTTGTTAGCACAATTATCAAATACTTCCCTCTTAGATTTGTGACCCAGAACCTCTCCCCACAATCTATCCCTCGTAAGATTTTAGAAAGTATGATAATAATATGTAATAATAGTAATATAGTAATATGATACAGTGAAATAGGACTATAATTTGTCATATATAGACTACTGTGGTCAAATAAGTTTCTATGTTCCCATTCTTCTACAGTAAATACAATCTCTCACAAAAATTGTGAGGCATGAGCATTTCTTAAAGTCACAATGAAATGAAAAATCACCTTGTTATATAATTATCTAATTCTCCATATCACAGAACTACTGATTTAGTATGTTTTCATCACTGTACTGCAGTGTAGGGACACTGTTGTGTTCATTGCGAACAAGAAACAAGGTGACTACAATGGCTAGATCTGTAAATAGCATAGCATTAATGCTACCACATTGTACATAGCCTATACTGTATGTGAAGTCAGTAGTCAGTCAAGTTTTTTGCTTGTGGGAACTCTAGTTGAAACATCTGTGACCATGAGAGAGCAGTCTTAAGAACATTCAACTTCATTTCATGGCTCCCACTGCTGTTTTGACAAGTGCTGCCCAATCAGACATGTTGGTTCAGGCTCCATTTTTGCATTCTCTGGTGACCGTGGGGGTCATAGGGTGTGTGTGTGTGTGTGTGTGTGCTCTGAGACCTGCACATCAGTTCCTCCCTGTGCAGCTGGATCCTGGACTTCCTGAAGAGCAGACCACAGGCTGTACAGATCGGCAATGTCACCTCCTCCACACTGACACTCAGCACTGGTGCCCCCCAGGGATGTGTCCTCAGCCCCCTGCTGTACTCCCTGTTTACCCACGACTGCACGGCCACACACAGCTCCAACACCGTCATTAAGTTTGCTGACAACACCACCATCATCGGCTGCATCACTGACGGAGACGAGTCGGCCTACCGAGCAGAGGTGAGAGCCCTGACATCGTGGTGTCAGGACAACAACCTCCTGCTCAACGTCGGCAAGACCAAAGAGCTAATTGTGGACTACAGGAGGCTGCAGGGAGGGAGGCATGCACCCATTCACATCGGGGGAACAGCAGTGGAGAGGGTCAGCCACTTCAGATTCCTGGGAATCAACATCAGCGAGGATCTGAGCTGGTCACACCACACAGGTGTGGTCATGATACTCACCAACTTCTACAGGTGTACCATCGAGAGTATCTTGGCTGGCAGCATCACGGCCTGGTATGGC
>CABFOQ010026168.1:6244-20882 GCA_900660455.1 Gephyroberyx darwinii | reverse complement strand
CCTTAGCACCAAATAATAATAATAATAATAATAATAATAATAATAGTAATAATAAAATCTGCCAGAGGTTGATCAGGTTGTTGATCAATACCAATGACTGAATAATTACATCACAATAACAACAAATACAAATACAATAATTACAGAACTCACTTTCAAGTACTAATACGAATTATGTATGGTATGAGCACGAAGATGAAAGTGTGAATGACATGACAAGTATGGAATAAGTAGAAATATGCTCTTTAAAAAAAATTGAAATATGTAAACAAAAGTTAAATTACAGTACAGTATACGCCCACAGATGGCTTTGAACCCATTCTGGGTGTTTTATTCCTTCAGTTTCTCTCATATTTTCCATCGGTGGTTGACAGTACTACCTTCTACTGTGTAGGCTGAGGCAGGGGATTACCAGATTACCAGGGAGTTTCCCTCATCAGACACTCTACTAGCTGGTCAGGAATTGTTACTCCAATGGAAACTTTCTCACCCAGTTTTGTATTGTAAATTTCTGCATGTACTGAGCAAGCCCAAACATGGTATTACTTATGTAATACTCACGCTATAATTATCTACTGTCACCTGACAGGATCACAGGATTGTTGCCTGCATCATTCTGACAAATTAGTGCCAAAATCGCTCCACTCCGTCATCTCATGAGTCAGTGAATAATGACAAAATGATTCTTAGACCTATGGGTCTGAGGGTATTTATATATTTATATATTTTATATTATATATATCAGCCACAACGTTAAAACCACTGACAGGTGTAGTGATTAACATTGATTATCTCGTTACAGTGGCACCTGTCAAAGGGTGGGATATATTGGGAAGCAAGTGAACAGTCAGTTCTTGAAGTTGATGTGTTGGAAGCAGGAAAAATGGGCAAGCGTAAGGATCTGAGCGACTTTGACAAGGGCCTAATTGTGATGGCTAGACGACTGTGTCAAAGCATCTCCAAAACAGCAGGTCTTGTGGGGTGTTCCCGGTATGCAGTGGTTAGTACCTACCAAAAGTGGTCCAAGGAAGGACAACCGGTGAACCAGCAACAGGGTCACGAGCGCCCAAGGCTCATTGATGAGCGTGGGGAGCGAAGGCTAGCCCGTCTGGTCCGATCCCACAGAAGAGCTACTGTAGCACAAATTGCTGAAAAAGTTAATGCTGGCTATGATAGAAAGGTGTCAGAACACACAGCGCATTGTAGCTTGCTGGGTATGGGGCTGCGTAGCCGCAGACCGGTCAGAGAGCCCATGCTGACCCCTGTCCACTGCTGAAAGCGCCTACAATGGGCACGTGAGCATCAGAACTGGACCATGGAGCAATGGAAGAAGGTGGCCTGGTCTGATGAATCACGTTTTCTTTTGCACCATGTGGACGGCCACGTGCGTGTGTGTCATTTACCTGGGGAAGAGATGGCACAAGGATGCACTATGGGAAGAAGGCAAGCCGGCGGAGGCAGTGTGATGCTCTGGGCAGTGTTCTGCTGGGAAACCTTGGGTCCTGGCAATTATGTGGATGTTACTTTGACACGTACCACCTACCTAAACATTGTTGCAGACCAAGTACACCCCTTCATGGCAATGGTATTCCCTGATGGCAATGGCCTCTTTCATCAGGATAATGCGCCCTGCCACACTGCAAAAATTGTTCAGGAATGGTTTGAAGAACATGACAAAGAGTTCCAGGTGTTGACTTGGCCTCCAAATTCCCCAGATCTCAATCCAATCGAGCATCTGTGGGATGTGCTGGAAAAAGAAGTCCGATCCATGGAGGCCCCACCTCACTACTTACAGGACTAGGACCACAGGACACCTTCAGAGGTCTTGTGGAGTCCATAGTGTATATATAAATAAATAAATAAATCATTAATATTAATTAATCATTCATTATCAAATAAATTGGGTATGGTCACTGGTGGAAGTTTTTCAGGGTAATGAAGTCCTTCAAACATTTACCTCTACCTACCTTTTGAGCTGCCAACATACAAAGTTGCCTAGTGCAGCTTTAATAAAATGAAAAAGATATCGTATGCTGCGGTATATTATTTGATTTCAGCGTTCTGCATGAACTGCAGTGTCCTCACCACCAGTATCAGTTAATGGTTTAGTTGAACACTTTTGCAAAACAAATTCTTGTATTCATGTCTTGAACACAACCCTCATGATATAATATTTTTTCTTTAAAACATTTTTTATTTCATTGTTTGTATAGCACCACAGGCACCATGACAACGTTCTGCGTGAAGCAAATTTTCAATAAATAATAAAATACACTGAAAAATTATTTAAGACATAAATTAATAAATTCAATAACATTGCTCATGATAATAAATCATGTAATAAATAAATAATAAATGTTGCCCTCAAGATTCAGAATATTACATACAATCAAAACCTACAATTAAAAACAAGTATAAATAAATAGGCTAGTCAGGACATTCACTGGAAAAATAAATAAATAAATACATAAGCAAATAAATATAAATATACAAATATAAATAATGGTTTAAAGAATTATATAATAAATTAAAATAGTGACACATTCAATATGCAGTAATACATTCATAACAAGATTTCAAAGGCGGTACGCTGGTTGGGATTGTGCAATGTAGTACAGCAAAAGGTACCCTGAGTAAGATGGTAGTACATAGTACATAACATTATAATGTAGCCCCATAGAGACTTCTGTGGTAGTACATTATTATACAGTGAACCCACTGACAAACTGCTATAGTTACCATAGCTTGGTTTTCTTCCCGCAGTGTGGCTGAAAACAGATCAGCAGTATGTTGCACCAGCTGCCTTCGACGGTACGTTAGGGTGTAATGCCTACAGTAAACACGTTGAAGCTAGCTAGCTTGACCCTAAAGCTGCGTCTTTGTTTAGTTGTATCATGGAGATTTAAGGTACACCTTAACTAGTATAGAGTGTGAAGAAAACTAAACACTTTGACAGACGGTGACATTTTCACCTTCTGTGGCCAGTAATGTGCAAGCCAAAATCAGTTTTTCCCGCTCCAATTAACGGCAGCCTAAGTTAGTGTCAGCTAACTTATGCAATAGCAACTATTAGCGAGAAAACTAAGATAAACCTGGCTGAATTAACATCGCCAAACATCAGCCTTTAGCAACTTTTAGCAACCTTTAAAACTTTAGCAATGTGTAAACACGGACTTCAAACTAGCATACTAACTAAGTTAACTAACGCCTGATGGGTCTTCTTCTCTTGTCACAAAACTTCATGCACTTTAAGTGTATGTGCCTTGAGGACTGATAGCAAATCAGGCCTCTGTACTTATAAGGCAAACACACCAAAAAAAGTTTTCCCCGCCTCATCGTCAAGGTCGGCCAGCAGCCTCTCCTCCATCACCGTCTTCAGCCGGTCTCCCCTTCGCAGATTGAAGACGGCTCCCATGTAAACAGCGCTGAACCACCTTCCCTCCTCGTCCGGGTCACTGCCAGTTGTCCTCTGGCAGGCGGTGCGGTCGGAGTGCAGGATGGTCTGGTAGATTTTCTTGGTGTCGTCATTCCCGTAGGACGCCGACCACCGCTTTACAGTGTGGCTCAGGTGGACCATGGAATTTGCAGCGCCTTCGTCGTCACTGTGGCAGCTGACACGGAAGGAAGCCTGGCTATAAACGAAGTAGAGTCCGTTCTGGGGGATCACAATCTCGTTGTGGTCAAGTTCAAGCCCTCCTTGAGAGTGGTACTGGTTCACCTCCTTTTTCCACTCCACTGAGGTTTTCAGGTCAGCGTTGTGTTCTCCTTGAGTAGAGAGACAGATGGTGAAAGAGGTTAACATGGAGTTATAACAGAGTTGCACCAATAAAATACATACCCTGACTAATAAGGCAGGGTTTTCTTCAGACCCCCAAATAGACATAAATTAGGCCCTGTTTTTGTACTCCCAGGGACCCATATGGTCCGGATTTTAGTTGCTGATTTTGTATTGAATTGTAGAATTGTCTAATCTGTTCATGGGAGATAATAATGGTGAGTGTGAGATTTCTAATTTTGCTTAGCCGGCATGAAACCTTCTCAAGAGCCCCTAGAACCTCCTCAAGGAGCCCCGAGGACTGCCTTAATTCAAATTAACAACACTGAATGGCTGATGGTTCAGCTAGTATATATGGCAAGTTAACTCCCAGCTGAAGTTACTCTTATGTGCCGACAATGTCAAGAGTGTTTTTACCTTCTAAATGGATGGCGGCTCTTACATTTCCAGAGATCTGCCTTAGTGTGAGGCGGATAGCTGTAGAGGAGAGAAGGCAGATATTTAGAAAATATGACTTGACTGACAGGCTGATTTTTTACATCCAGCCCACCACAGCAGCTCTAGAATTTCATAAATCTGGGTTTGGAGAGTTTAAGAGTCCCATGATGGTGCTGTTTCAGAGACTCTTCCACCCTGACAGGAATACACAAACTATTGGCTAAGAGTAGTTTGAATACAAAAACATTGGTATCAGCCTTCAAAACCCTGTACAGCCCCAGAGAAATAGTTGTCGAAAAAGTTGTCGAAACTTCAGAGAGAATAAAGGAAAAGTTCTCACCGTCATCTTTCTCAGTGTGCTCTTGCTCCTGTACAAGAGAGAGATAAAGATTGGGTTAGAAAGAACGTCTGGTTTCGGGGGGGAAGCTGGACCACTCCGACATCCAGCCCCTTCAATAATTCAGATGCTAATCTTGGGGTCGGTTCCCACCTTGGCATTCCAGGTGAAGCAGAGGGTGGCAGCAGCCGCACAAAGTGCGACCCCCAGCAGGGCTCCGGTCAGCTTCCAGCTGTGGCGTGAGGTTTGTTTCCTGGACTCTGCGGCATCGATGAGCACCATGCTGTCACCTTCCATCACTGTGAACTCTGTTGACGCAGCAAACTGAACTGGATCTCTAAGGTCACGAACGACTCGACGTTAGTTACCGCAGGTTTTTCTTGTGCAGGGTGGAAGTTCTACCGGGCTTATCGAGGTGTTTCTGTGTTTCAGTGTTTCAGTGTTCAGCTGTTGTCTTCTTCTCTGCTGCTCTGACGGCTTGACTTGGCTGAGACTGAGTGAGCGACTCTTTTAAAGACAGTAGTTTCCTGAGGGGGAAACTCCAGTGATGTCACTCAGATAGTGGAGAGTCGATGAGGAAGAGAGAGCGGAGCTGGAGATACACGAACACACACACACACACACACACACACACACAAACAGAGCATCTATATGACTGAACTCATGCATGAATATAGACACACAAATGCACCCAAACACAGACACGTGGCAACCGCAGTACATACGCACCCACGCTGATAACCACGCATACCAACATGCACCCACATGCATACGATACACTGACACACACACATGCACAGAGCACACACCAGCATACTGACACACACAGGTACACACAAATACTGTCACACTGACACACCCTGAAACACACATACAGAGAAAATCCACACACCACAAACACTCAGTCAGGTTGCATGTCTGGAACTTCCTATTATTTCTTCCCTTAATATCTGTTTTTGTTACACCATGGTTTGCTTTTTCACCTCATGGTGTTGAACCGATACTAGTCCATCACAGCTGTCCACCGAAAACCTTAAATGTCAACTTTCAGGAACTAAGAAAAACAGCTTTGTTTTTGGTCCATTTATAAATTTAACCCATGGGTTTTCGAAAGGGACAGAGGGCAGCAGAAGTAGAATGGAATTTAACCAAAGTTAAAACATGATACTAACAGTAATAACAGTAATATGTAATGGTCATGTCTCACAGCCAATTCCGATGAAATTAGTTATCATGAGCGTATGTTGTGGTGTGCTGGTCAGCTATGTGGGTCAGACATGTTGGAAACTGGGTTGCAGTTTGGTGTGGAGGCGGAGTAAGCAGCCACTAATTCGTCACACAACTGCTGTATTGCCAGCAACACCTATTACAATTAGTCATCTTAGCAATGCAGTGCATTTATTCAAATTTGTTTTATAAATGGCCGAGAAGTTAAAAATGAAGCCAAAAAACAGAAGTGCAGTGGTTGATAATGCAATGTTTTACTTCCTCCCCATGTATGGGTCTATGTTCCTCTACACTGTGTGAATTTTCTAATGATTGCTGCTGCTTATGATGTCATAATAAGCATTGTTCATTGTAATGTCTGACTATGTATGTGTGAGTACCCTAACCTATTTTCTGCATCACTCATGTCAATACTGTGTCTATGACAACAAAACAATTGGTTCTACAAGGATGCACAACAGGGTCCGAACTGCAAAAGGGTCAGCTAGAGAACCACTCAGATGACAAATGATTAGTTGACATTTGCTTTGGCCACTTCTAAGGGGATGAGCAACAGTGGGCGTGGTAAGAAAAAGATGCCATGGTCTAAGTTGCGAAGGAATCAAGCGGCCTTTTCTCACTGTTAACCCACAGATTGGAAAGAGGAACATCTTCCTACGCTCGCTGCTGTAGCAATAAACAATAAACAGACGGAAATCACAGTTTACATCAGCCATTCATCTGTTAACGACCATATGATATATAAGAAGAAGAAATGATCCCGCGGGGAAATTGGGTCATTGTGGCAGCAAAGAACAATAAAATATAAAGAATATAGAACAAAAGAGGCTCATATAAACATACACAGCTGACAATTCCAACACTGGAATGTGTTACGTAGCAATATATTCAAGTATGAAAATGTATGGGATTCCACTTGGTCCAGAATTGGTTGTGCTCTGATGATCTCTAAATCTATCAGAACCATGCTAGAAAAAAGAGAGCTAGCTAAACCAGATGGTTGTGGTGTGTCTGTAGATCATCCAGTAATGTTCTCAGTAAAAGTGAATAGTGTGATCAGGTAGATTTGTCTCCAAATGTAGGTTACTGTGACCCAGTAAACTGTCTTGTCTTTAGCCCTAGCAACTGATGTTAAAGAAAACTCCTCCGTCTGGTTGTTGTATGCTGTTTTATGTCATCAATTTGTGCATTTCAATGCGTTCCAGAACTCATTTTCTGATGAAAATGTGTTGTGATTTTGGTGCAACCACTTTGCCTTAACCTGACACGTCTCCTGTTTCACTTAGTGATTTCCTAGAATGAGAGAACATATCTGAACTTGTTGCGTTCAACTGTGGGTTAAATGTGTAGGTAGTGGCAGCAACAAAGTAATAATGATAGCGTTGCAGCAGCAAAAGAGTTTTTCCAGTTGAGAAAAAGCGAGAGTTGCACTCCTTACTCAATGTTTTGTCAAGTCAAGTTTATTTGTATAGCCCTTAATCACGGTTACAGTCTTATGGCTTCACAATGCTCACATTATGAAAGAAACAATAAACGACACCCCCCAACCTTGGACCCCTGCAGAAGACACGGAAAAACTCCCACAAAACCTTTTCGGAAAAAATGGAAGAAACCTTGGGAGGGACTTCTCAGAGAGGGGTTTCCCTACCAGGACGGTCAGGCTGCAATAGGTGATGAGTTTGGACAAGCAGAGTATACAGAGTAAACACAATAAGGACACGTGGGTGGGACGTCCAGATCTGGTGTGGGGCGTCAACAGCAGCTCAGCATTGTCTTAGGAGTGGGGGACCACGAGGACGCCAACACTGCTTGCTGCTGCATTGAATTCTGGTCTATTGAGTCAACTGTTGGTGGAGAAATTGGTATCTTTGCCTCGTTTACAATAGATTTCTCCCTATGTGGCTGTTGAACATCGGTGCAAAACAATGGGTCTAGGGGCATCCTGATGGCTTAAGGTATAACAGTGATGCCCTGGGTTTGAATCTGGCCGTTTTGTCGCATGTTATCCCCCTCTCTCTCTCAACTGTTTCTGTCAAATAAAGGTGAAAAATAGTGGGTCTATAAAGAAGCCCTTGCTCTTTGATTCTGAGGGGCTGACACCAAAACCAAGACACACACACACACATTCAAAAATTCGGGTGACATTTGATTGATTCCTGTGGGGAAACTGAGCTGCAACAAATAGTCATAGGATACAGCAAACAAAACAGAATATAAATAGGAATAGAACAACATTTCAACACTATTTGAATGTGTTAAGTAGCAACGCATGAATGAAAAGTAGCGGGAAAAAACAATTACAGCATAAGCATTAGCAATAAAAGTGTATTTTTATTTTACATGTTAATCACTGAACAACTCATTCAATTCAGAGAGAATGACTCAGCTCACCCTTCTTCCTCTCCACATCATCTTTCCAGTGAGGGTGATTTCAGTAGGAGGGGAGGACACCTTTCTACAATGAGAAGGCAATATGTGAAAGATTTTCCAAAAAATGCCCCATATTTGGTCCATAGCCCAGTATCACACACTGCCACTACTAGCCTACTTTTTATCACCTCATAATATGAATATGAAATATATATATGAAATTAAATCCCCTCATGCGGTTAACAACCCACTTCCATATCACCTCGGACTTCACCTTTAATCAATTAAACAAGAAAACAACTTCCCACATCTCAAAAAAAGAGATACACCAAGTTTCTGGTAGATTGTCTCATTTGTCAACTTAGCCATTGAGTGATGAGAGCATACACACCAAAATCATCCACATGCATACATATGTTAATAATATTTCATTTTTTAAAAAGGTATGAATCTACAGGTCATATATAAAAAAGTCTGCTTACTTTGGATAATGCTAATGTCCTACTATCACTCAACATAGTGTATGCTAAAGTGTTAGCGTGGAGTCGACTATCGTCTATCTCTGCTGAGCTCTGCAAGGCAGAGTTATGGGACATGCATGCGGTAATGCATGAGGGCTCCATCGACAAACACAGGTTGTGGGTTTCTATTTGACTTCAGTGGAATGGAGCAGTCCGTGATTCACATCACTCTCAACCACATTAAAAGATACAGAGGTTGCAACATTTAAGGTGAGATCTTGAGGTGGATTTCACCAGAGAGGGATAGTTTTTTGGGGGGCGATGACTTCATCAACTGAGAAGTGAGAAGCAGGCCAAGGGAAAAAACCCTCTTTTTCCCTATTTGGCTTTAGCCCCTAAAGGAAAAAAATCATGAGCACCAAATTCATTGGCTAATACATTATCTTTGGATATATTGTAAGAGCCTTGAACAGTCATATCCATCTACCAAGTATTCGTCATGCAAGTCAGTCTCAATAGAGAAGTCCATAGATAAAAGCTTCACTCACATAAGGAAGTACAGTTTTGTTTTTTATTAAATCAAAGACAAGTATGAACAGGCATACATAGAGTGCATAGAAACACAGAAAGAGAAATGCAGTGGAAAAATTCAATACATTTGATGTACTGTTCTGATTCTTTAACAAAGATTTTTCAAAAATTTGAAGTAGATAAGTAAATAAGATAAAATTGCCTCTTAATATTTTGTCATATTTTTTTGGTATTAGAAGGAGGATGTACAGCTGAACCACACAGACCCAGTGACCCCACCGACCTCTGTCCGATGAGGAAACGAAAACGCTGAAAAACCATTGAAGTGATTCAAAAACGTTACACGTTCTGTCACATGGGGATCTGTTTCCACTGTGCCCCTGGCAAGCAGGGAAAGCCGGCATTGTGCAACAGCAGCTCGGCGATGAGGCAACAGCGCTCTTCCTTTAGAATTAGCTGAGAATCAAGGATAGGCCAGCAGAACTTTCAAGAAAGATAGGGAGGGAAGTTAGGGATGGACGGTGATGTAAGGTAGGGTTTATGTGGAGGCGGGTGAAACCAGGTAGAGAGGAAACTCGAGCCCTCTGACTAATGTGAAACTTGTGGTTTCCTGCCTCGTCTACTAAAATACACCTCTGAGCTGCTGTGCATGTAAGTGGCACATATTTGTTCCTGTGGTTATGGTTGCAGCAAAAGCTTTTTTCTGATCATGGGTTGTATAACACTTTCAACTGATTCAACTGATATGGGATTGATATGGGCTGATACTGATATTTTTGGATTAAAGGTGCTGATAGATATTTTGCAATATCTTTAAATTTGACCATTTTTATGCAAAAAAAAGTCCCACCAAAAATGAAAGTATGAAAGTGTTTCCCCAAATTTTTTTCATTTTCGTTAGGGTGGAAAAGCCTCTGAAACAGCATTCACACCATCATGGGACACTAAAATTCTCCAGTGAAACCCAGGATATTAATACTATACAACTACTGCTATTGCTACTACTGCTAGAGAGAGAAGGCATGACATGCGACAAAGGTCCTACATTGCACATGCCCCAGACCACCAAGTCACAAGGACGCCGCCGTCTTCATGAGACTTCTCAGTGCAGAAGTTAATAATCCCAGGGCGCAATTTTTCTCTGACCTGATTGAAAAAAACGTACATAACTACATTTTTTTTCAATATTATCAGTCATACCCCAGACGCTCCCCCTTGTCCTGCCCTTGAACATTCTGCAGAAAAATGTGAGCACTTTTTAAATGACTTTGTCGATAAGGTGCACACAATAAGAAGGTGGATTTCTCCACCAGCTCAGGCTTCAACTGTTGCTGTGAAAGCCTCTGTTTCTTTAAGAGGTTTTTTGACTCCCATTTATGTAGAATGCCTAACAGAAACTATTGCCAAACTGAAGCCCTCTTTGTGTTGCCTGGACATATTTCCCACTAGATTCCACTAGATGGACTTAAAGAAGTCCATCGATAAAGTCCATATTTTAAAAAAGGTGATTGTTCAACTACTTCTTAAAAAGCCCTCACTAGTCCCAACTCTCCTGAAAAACTACAGACCAATTTCCAAACTTCCTTATCTGGCCATGGTTTTATAAAAAAGAAAAAGAAAGCAGCTGGACTCTTTGAGAAGTTCCAGTCTGGTTTTAGAGCTTGTAATAGCACAGAGACTGCCCTTCTTAAAGTAATGAACAATCTACTTTTAGCCGCTGATGAGGGGTAGCTCTATTTAAGTTCTTCGAGATCTCAGCACTGCTTTTGACACCCTCATTTGATTTTAATTGGATGTCTTAAACAATGGCTGGGCAACTCTGGTTCTGTATTAAATTGGGTTCACTCTCACCTGCAAGACAGGACCTTTAATGTAGCTATCGGTGAATCCAGGTCATCTAGCTCATGCGTGACGTGGAGTACCCCAGGGGTCTGTCCCGGGCCCAATATTCTCCATTTATATGCTACCTCTGGGGCATATCATACGCAGACACAACATTAGTTTCTGCTGTTAGGGTTAGGGTCTAGAAAGGTTCTGTTTAAACCAGCAGAATATTTTGAGACTGCAATTAGTCCAGAATGCTGCAGCCAGACTCCTGACAAGGACCAAAATGAGAGAACATATTACTGTTGTTTTAGCTGCCCTTCATTGATTTCATGTTCCTTTTAGGATTGATTTTAAGATTTTACTAATCACTTTTAAGGTTCTTGCAGGCTGAGCACCCAGCTACATTACAGAGCTTTTAACCCCTTACTCAGCCTGAGATCCTCCGGCAAAGCATTTCTGGTTGCTCCCCAAGCTACATAAAAGACTATGGCCAACCAAGCTTTTTCCATCAGGGCCTCTAAACTCTGGAATGACCTGCCTGAGATCAGACTAGCCAGCTCCGTGTTTTCTTTCAAATCTCTCTTTTTTCTTTTTACCCGATTTCAATCCATGATGGAAACCATTTTTGATTTACTTTCCATTGTGCAGCTTTAAATTACTTTTTCTTATATCTTGATTTTTTAAGCTATCCTTCTGTGCTAGAATGTTTTTTTTTTGTAAGTAAGCATTTCACTGTATGGATAACACCTGCTATATCTACTACATGTGACAAATAAACTTGACTGGATGGCACTGACTGGACAATATCCTATTTTTAATAATGGGCCAATATATCAGCCCCATATATCAGTACAACTCTATAAAACAGTTAAAATAAAAATAAATAATACATTTAATAAATGTATTAAATTTGATTATCAACAGCAGGCGGCTGTGTCAGCCCTCATATGACAGGTTTCCCTGCAACGCCACCATGTGGCCAAACTGGCTGGCAATGTAGTGTAGACAGATTCAGATCCACTACTGTATGTACCTTTGTTTGGACCAGAATGAAATTGTAAGATGCTACTGGAACTAATCTAGAAAAAAATATAATAATATAATAATAACGTTAGAATATAAAAACAAATATGTGTCAAATACATATGGATATAATTATTAAGTAATATAAGTGAAATTAAAAATCAAAATAAACATTAAATAATAACAGATAGATAGATAGATAAACAAACAAAAAATGAATTAATATAAAAAATACAAAAAAGTAATAAGAAAAATCTGGATAAAACACTATAACTGTAAATTGTTTGGTTGCAGATAGAGAGGCTTTCCTAGGAACGCAATAAACCAAACACAAGCATGTTGATACATTTTACCGTAAAGCACAGACAAAATGTGAGAGAGAGCAAAGAACAAGCATAAATCACCAGAAATCTATTTGGAAGGCATATCTGAAAAACAAATTCACATCAGAGAGCATTAAGGACCAGTGTTCATCTAAGTTAATAGTTTGTTGACGCACATTGACCAATAATATCTAGTCAGTCATCAGTCAGAAATGTTGTCAATATAAGTGGGTAGCTTAGGGTATAGTGTGGGGTTTAGGTAGCCATTCATGACATCTGGATAGAGAATATAGATGAAAAATACTCTGGCACTAAGAAGCGACTACGAACGGATGTGTCGCGCCTGACACCGTAAGGCGCGACACATCCGTTCGTAGTCGCCTCTTTTACACACATTACGGTGAGTGTTACCGGGGAGTGACTCACAACAGACAAGAAGACACAATGGGGCTGCAGTGACAATGTAAATAGCAGGTGCCTGCTTCTTCAGCTCATACTCAGCTTTGATTTAGTGTCATTCAAATTCCGCCAATGTAATGTTTGGGTGTCATTTTCTTCAGGTTGCTAGCAGCTAGCCATTGTGTTGTTGTTTTTTTGTTGCAAAGGAATCAATCTAGCTTGCTAGCCGGCGGTAGCCACGTTAGCTAGGCACCTGCCGGAGCTCTGCTGCTGGGATTGGCTTTATTTCCCCCTGTTAGGTAGGCTAACGTCAGCTAATCTGTCCAAGAGACATGGAGTTTCCTTTTGATATAAACCATCTCTTCTCCGAGAGGATCTTCGTTTTGGACCAGCACCTCGCTGCTGGTAGCAAGTCAATAGGACGGTAAGTTAGACTGGAACCACCCCGGTCTCCCTTTTCTCTTTGTTGTTTAGTTAGCTTGTTACTACAGTATAACTAGCCCCGATACGCTACATTCCCTCTTCCTTGGAGATAACGCCAGGCCAAACTGCTTTCGAAAACCTCGTCTTTTAAAGCTCCCTTGCTTATCAGCAAAGATGCACACTTGTTAGAAAACAGCGGAACAAGTTTTACGAATTATTAGGATCCACTTTTCGACTCGGCATACATCCAGTCCACCAAGCAGCAGTTATTTCAGTAAAATGTCAATGCTTATGATTCTCCGCTTACTCCCGCATCCATCCAAAATACACCGTGGAGGGCGGTAGCGAGCAGCGTGAACCACTTCTAAAAGTTGAGATTTTACTGAAATAAAGTGCTGCTTAGTGGATCATCTATATGTCGAATATACCTGAAGACCCTAACGAGTCGGTAACGGTGATACATCCTGAACCTGGTTTGTAATTTTACCGATATTAAAAGGAGTTTTGGCGTGACACACTCTCCATGCACGAGAGAACTTAACACACCGTGGTTACAGTGTAACACACTGAAACACACCCAATGTCATTTTTCAACTACATGACGTCAGTTGGGAAAGCTCTGCTATAGGCCTATAATAATCAGCCAGCCTTTCCCCTACCCTGATAGTACTGTTGGTGCTGCTGCAAAAATGTAAGAATTTAATTAAATCACATTCTACTCTTGCTTCCGCTTGTCTTTGTAGGCAAGATGTCCAAGTCCAAATAGCCACAGTCATTGATGAACTTGGGAGAGCCTCAGCAAAGGTGCTGCTCTTTGTGTGTGTGTGTGTGTGTGTGTGTTTAAGTTGGTTAAGGTTTGTGTGAGTGTCTAGTTTTGCGGGATTTTTTATTATTACATATTTACTATACAAGTAAGTGTGCATGACTATCTTATTATATTGTTTATTATTGTCATCATCCTGGGTTTCAATGAAGAGCTTTCTATCCCGTGGCCTTTCAGAGGCTTTTCCACCCTAACAAGCATAAAATTCTGGGGGAAACACTGAATACTTATTTTTGGGACATTAAGTCGTGTTTGCATGACTCGAGGAATGAATGAATTGCACAGAACTGCCTGGTCGCTCTGAAAAAAAACATTTAACACTGCTGTCTCTGCTTTCCGCAGGCCCAGCAGCTGACAGCACCGATAACAAGCGCGTCAAAGCTGCAGTCCAACAGGCACCAGCTCTACCTGCTGAAGGAAGGCGAGAGCAATGGGTGCAGCCTCATATTTTCCTCCTTAGCACTCACATATTGTACAAACACACACATGCACCCCTGTTTGCTCCTGCTACCCGGGCTGTTATTGTGCAGCTGGTCCCGGTCAGCTCACTGGCACTGAGTCACAATGTGGTCACAAAGGATGTAAAAGTAGAGGCTTTTTTTTCATATGAGACACTGTTAAAATGCTCATGGCAGCAGTTCACTCAAATCACTCAAATGGAAAACTAGGTTAATCATTTAT
>CABFOQ010026165.1:0-19930 GCA_900660455.1 Gephyroberyx darwinii | reverse complement strand
TATGTATTGCATATTGCATTGCCCAATAAGTACAAGTGATCATATCAGATATAATGTTAGTGTTTTGTTAATATCAATATTAATAACTGATACTATCAACAATCATTTTGTCATAGTTGACGTTAAAATTTCCAAATGTAATTTTGGAATGAAACTGTCACATGGTGCAGCCTGTGGATGCTAATTCAGTGCAAATGCTGTTCCAGAAATGCTGTAAAGCACAGATCCCAGGATGATCACAACGCTGAGATCTACAGAGAACTGACTACCAACCTGTTCAAGCTAGAAAAGGTACATCCATGCAGTGGTGTTAGCATTGCCACTGAAACAGCATCTGTTTAATCTGGTCATTTCAGATCAGTAGCCCCCAGTGATGCAATGCAAAATGAATAGGCAATACAACAGCCCCTTTATTTTCTTTTCTTTTCTTATATTTTCTTATATTTTCCTTCATCCTAGATTCAAAGGAACCTCCGGAAGTTACTTGAAGAGACATAAAAGAAGACGGTCTGTTGTCTGGCTGGATGGAAGCGTTCAACACTGCAGATCAGCTATCAGCTATCTGTCGCCAAATTCTGGACAGTGATCTCATACAGAAAGCTTTCTAAAATTGTGTGAACTATTCCTTAAATTGTGCAATAACAGCTTCTTTCCCCTTTGCTCTCAGGACTTGATCACTCTTTTTTTAAATCTAATATTGTGCTAGAGTGCAAATGTAAGCACGTTTCAACTGTTAGTGTTAATGTTAGTGAAGAGAAATTTTATGCTTGTATGTATTTATCTGAGTTTTTTTGCATTTTACAGTAATGGGATTTTTTTAGGTGTTATTTCCAAGGACTTTCAGTCTATTTCAATGTTCTTAAACATTTCAAAAAAGGTCAACTTGTGCTGTTCACATATTTTTGTTAGACATAAATTGCCAATAAATGATACATCTATAAACTACTGAACACTTTTTACGGCAACTTCTTGGTAATGTTTATGCTATCTAGAGAAAGTTTCTCAGTTTGCCTACAGGGGCTATTTTTGAGTAAAGGTCAGAATAATGAAAATATGCTAAACTCATTTTCAAGTCAGACTGATGAGATTGTGTTAATACAGAATAACAGGGAAAGCCGATTGCAATGGCTTCACTCTGTGCACTTGCTCTTTGCAACCATCACCTCAGTGTCTTGGGCTGAGTGAAACTGAGAGTCACGAACGCAAGTGAGAAAAAGAACTGAAAGGTTCAGAGAAACATGAAACATGAAATGCCACCTGGTGGCGCGGGACCAGATAATGTTCCCTTCTTTGCTGACTGTTCTTTGGCTAGATCTAATAACCTGACGGAAGGTGTCAGTGAATCTTTGACATTGCTCTCCATTGACAGGATATGTTGCACAATTTGTTCAGCGCGCCTTCCCTAGAGAGTTCAACGTATTTGATGTGAATTCAGCCGGCTGCAGGTGCTTTCTTTGAAGCGGGATGGAAAGAAACTAAACCACTGCTCTGCACTGCATTTGTTCGGATGGGTTTTTTTTGCTTTTTTAAACATGCTTTTTGAGAGATCGCCAACCAGCAGTTTTACTACTCCAAAGCGAGAACATACATGTATCAGTGATTCCTGGACAGAGGTACTGGCTGCTCTTGTGACCTAACATCACATCCTCCCTAGCCCTGCATGAATTGAAAGGTAGGAGTAAAAGTGCAAATATAGTCAAACAGTCAAATCTTAGCTTGTTGTTGTTGTTGCTTGTCTCTTCCCCTATCACACATGCACTGGCCACTGGCTTTATTCACCAAGTCTGCAATAAATGGCACATGCATGATAGAGCATGCCTCAAGGGTTTCTTCCAATTCTGCACAGTTTCACATGTAGGTGAAGGTGAATGTGACATATAGTCATCTGGCTCTGCCTTCAGTATTCCTTCCCAATG
Organism: Gephyroberyx darwinii; assembly: GCA_900660455.1. Classification (NCBI taxonomy): domain Eukaryota; kingdom Metazoa; phylum Chordata; class Actinopteri; order Trachichthyiformes; family Trachichthyidae; genus Gephyroberyx; species Gephyroberyx darwinii. The sequence continues at coordinate 18,014 of CABFOQ010026165.1, read as the reverse complement.
CGAGGGACATAGCGTCACAGTGAACTTTGACATTTCTATTTCTGTACTTGGCAAAGAAACGATGTCATTCATGATGCTCTCACTAGTGAAGGCTAGTAGCACACAATGAATTAGAGCCCTGCTTCACTTCATCTTCTGCTGTCCTTGTTATGGTGAATGAGTTGCCTATGGATTCGATAAGCTGGTAAAAAAAAAAGGGTAGATTTCTTCTAACAGAGAAGCCTTTACTTCATGGATGGATTTGGCAGCTTTTCCTCTTCAGGGTGCGTACTGTCAACTCTCCATAACAGAAAAAGGGAGATTTTTTTTAGTATGCTTTGTCTTTACGTGCTGATATTTAAACATCATTGTATGACATTTATTCTTCTTCAGCAATTCATAATTCATAATAATGTGTTGTCCCATAGTGGCCAAAGCTCATTATTGCAATATCAAGGTATTATCTCATTCAACTCTTATTTCATTATTTTAACTGGTTCTGTCTTGCTGTAGTCCATGGAGCAGTTATTTGATTTCTGGTTCTCCCTCGTCATTTATTTGATTTCCCTCTTCTCTGTGCTTTCTGGCCCACTTGATTGTTGATTTCCCACTTCTCCTCTGCCTTTCTTCTCTGACTCTTGTTTCTCCGACAATTGACTGTCGTGTTTCCCCCATTTCACTTTCCCCTGTATACTATACCTCTTCATCTTCTTCAAATCTGACAATGATGTGTCTTTTTCTTCCTCTGCTCTGTCCTCATCTTGACAATGGGCCAGTGTGCTTTGTTCTCCCTCCTCTTCCCCTACCTCTTTCCATATTGGCACTGTTAATTGCCTCTTGTTGTCTCTCCTTGTTCTTTTTTAAATTTTTCTATTGCTGTTTCCTCCATTAAACCTATCATATACAGACTGCTTCTTTGTATTGTGTCTTTGCTCTTGTAACCTTTTAGCTGCTTTGCCTGTGGGAAGGTCCCTCTTTCTTATCGTGACAGGCTGCACCTCTGTTTCTTCTCTTGTCATCTCTATGCACATCAGATCTGGAATCTTTCACCCCCCCCTTCCCCTGTCTCTTCTCCATCTTCCAAACCTAAACATGGCCTGGTAGGTCTTTCTTCTCCTTGTCTCCATTGTGACTATTTGTATTTTGGTCCTGTCTCTCTCTCTCTCTCTCTCTCTCTCTCTCGTCTTCACACCCACTCACTATTGATCCATTTTCCTTTTTTTGGTCCCTGATTTGTTCTGTCTGTGGCTGTCATGCCAAAAATATATTACCTTTATGAGCACATACAGTACATTAAAAATCTGAAATAAAAAAAATATGTACAATCTTATGTGAATAGGAAACTGTAGCTCTCTATCAAGAATTCAAGTCAGCAACAATCACAGAGGAACAGTATATATGTGTTAAAAATGTCAAAAATAATTCCATGCAACCTAAAAAATGAGGTTCAACAGCACTTCACACATGAATGGAGACAGATTATTGGATAATAACAATTTCACAGTGAATAACTAGCTTCCTTCCTCCTTCCTTCCTATCTTTTCTCTTTTGTCTATCGTGTTTTGAACTTTAGATGAGACAGTGTCAGTGATTTTGTTTGTTGATGGATGTTCATCATTTCTCCATGAGGCAAGCAAGTCTCAAATCAACAAATCATCTTCCTAAAATGATGATGTGTCAGACTCCAGTGCAGTAATGTGAATACTTTCTACAGCAATCAAAGTGTTCAATCTCAAGTCTTCAATATTATGTATGCTAGCATCATATCTTCATAACTTGCTAATGTTTTCTGCTTAATAATGTAGCCTCATTTTGGTTTTGATCAAGAAACTGAAACTGAATCAGTAATATTATTATTAATATGTTTATAAGTCGTAGATTTGTAGCTTAATTTTCTTCATAGTTTCATGTTTTTCGGCTTTTATTTTTATTTCAGTTTACTGGGCTTCTACGATGTGCAGGCTTAGCTGTAGATTTTTAATTGTAATAATTTTGTGTCCCGTTCATGTTGCGGCTCTAAGGCTTATTTGTAAAGTAAAATCACCTGGCTTTCTATAATTTTCACATTCTCCTTTCGCTTTAGTTTTCCGTGCATTTCCGTGTATTTTGTATGGATTTTTTTAGATGAACAGTTGTTCTGCTTTTACTACAACATTTGACCACCGGCTCTTGAATTCTCAACCAATGATTTGCACGCCTCCTCATTTCGCCTGCCTATCAACCCATGCTCAACCCATTGCATGACGTAACACCCAGTCTGAAAGTGCAATGGCGATATTGGACAATAACAGCCATCGCTTTTTGGTACCACATCTATATTATGTGGCTAACGTTAAAGAAAACACACACAGTCGGCTGCAAAACCAGATATAATATCGGTATATTTCACCAGCGTGGATCTGCGACGAGAAAGAGGATTTTTACAGTCTCTCCGAGCGATGACAGTTTAGAAAAAAAACGCTGGTAAGTTCAAACTCAAGTAATTGCAATAGCCATTGCAACCATTTTCAATATATTGTCTCTTGCAGCTAGTAAGCTTGTGCGTCTGATTTCAAAGGGGCGTGGCGGCGTGCTGGGTACCACTTCTGACTAAAGGATGCTGATAGCTTAGCAACAGCGGCAAGGAAAGGAAGGAAAAAAAGAGACAATGGATTTGCGATTTGTCAGCATCGTTCCTGTAACTGGGTAGGCTGTGCAAGCATTGTTGGCGGAGAAAGAGAGCTAGCCGGCGACCATCAGTTTGTGCAAAGTCAACGACAAGGAACCGCGAATGCAGACTCGAAATGTAAACAAAGGGATGTGGGCCTTGCAGTTGGCCTATGATGCACTGCCATTGAAACGTGGGGAACTATTGCTGAATTTGATAAGACTATTAGAAGATGATACGATTTTTTCACACAAGCCATGTTAATATTTTAAGGCAGACAGTGTACTTTAGAGCTGACATATAATGCCGAGCAAAAGAGGCACTATTATATGCTACAGCTTACAATTGGTTTGATGTCCTGTCTTTGTATTTGTTACCCCAGAACTAACTGTTGCATCAAAAAGGGTCAATCCTGACAATTTACTGAACTTTTTTTCCCCCCATTTGTGATCAAGCCTGAAACTGCTTGTCTTGCTGTAGTGTCTTGACATGGATATTGCTCCTTTTCCAGGTCTGACGTGTGAACAGACACAATGGCCACACAGGAACCTTCCCCTCCCTCGTCGATGGAGAGCAACAAGCCTGGCTTCCCCAAGAAGATCCTGGCCAACAAACTAGAGGACAAGCACCTGTGCAATTGCTGTCATAATATACTTCGAAGACCATTTCAAGCCCAGTGTGGACATCGCTTCTGTTCCTACTGCTTCAACAGGACTGTGAGGTGAGAGACTGACTGGGCAGTACTGTGCCTCACAATAACTGCTATACATATTTTTAGGCTCTATAATATTTGTTTGTTTTTATTAACATATTAACATTGTTGTCACATTGCAGTAATGGACCTCAGAAATGCAATGCCTGCATCAAAGAGGATATTTTTGAAGAGCCTACATCAATCTTGAAACAAGGATGTGTGAGTATCAATGTATTTGCATGGAGTAAAAAAATAACAAGCTTCATCTGTACACACAGTTTCTCTTTAACACTGTTGTGTGAAGGAAAGTTAGTAAGAGTCCACGTTATTTGGACCATGTGTGTGCAAATACCAGAGATGGACAGTATTTCCACATAAAGTATTTCAAATAGTATTTTAATTAAATACATATTTACATTACATAAGTAGATTTTTGACTTTTTTTCTCATGTGGTATTTGAACAGCTCAGCAATGATTTGGCTGCTGAGACTATCCAATGACAAAAATATTTAACTGCTCCAACAAGTCTAATATTGGCCGAAAACACAAGGCTGACTTTTACTGGTTGACAATTATGGGGCTGATCATGAGCTAATGGGAATTTACAATTTACAAAGCAATTGTGTTGGTATCTTGAGTATTAGTAAAAAAGATATCTCTAATGACTGCTGAGTAGAGCAACCGACAACTAAGGAAATACCATGTGACAACTTTGAGAGACATCTAACAGGAGGGAATAGACCACACTTGTAACCGAGGCTAGCTCGGCATGTTGGTTACACCTCCAAAAACAAGGTATAGAGGAATAAGCTCCATGTCATGGAAGATAACTCAATATAACTAAGATAAGTTGGCCACAGACTTTGGCATGGGCATGACTGCATGTATCTGAAGCACGTTACTGGAGACCATTAGATCAGTACCAGGTAGAAGAAGATCCAGGCCTGCTCTTGCGGCTTGCAGAAGCTAATAACGTTAAACAGCTTTAGCATACTACATCAAGGAAAGAAGAGGTGTTTGTTAGATGTGGCAGAGAAGTGAGTCAGGTGAAGTCCGGTGGCAGGCAGCAAACCAAAGTTAGTCACAGAGTCACAGAGGTCACTGAAATGCAGGGTCTGGAGGCAGCGAGGTGAGGTAGCCAAGGAAGAAAAGTGGGTAGAAACCTAGGGCTCTATTTGCTTGGCAAGTGGCAAAGTGGGGACACGCAGTTTTTTTCCTCGCCATGAGCTTGACTGCGCCCAAATGGGAGGAGACGCACAGTAGGGGGTGTGTCAATAACGATCAAGCAGCACAGTTGTTTTTTTTTTAACAACATTGAAGGGAATTTCAATGTCTTCGTAAAAGGCTTACTAATTGGTTAACTAGGATTATTCTCTTCCATCACAGAATTGTCAGAATGCCGTGGCGGAGAGCTCACTGCTTTCAAAGGGAGGTGATTTGATTGGTCATGACTGAAGCCAGGCCCACCACAACTACTAATAATATATCCCTCCTTATCCAGCCTGTGCTGGAGGTGCTCTGGCACGAATTCAGCAAAAATCAGCCACCATGCCCTGTGTGCTCGCACTGTTTTTGACTACGCTTTGACTACGCTTTGATTCATAAAAATAGAGCCCCTAGAGTGAATTGGCGGAGAGCTATTGAAAATCTGTTAAGACTGATTTGAAAATAGCACTAGACAGGCAGAAATGAACTGCTAGAATAAACTAAAAATAAAATAGGGGGTCCTATATTTGACCATGGAGTAGAAAAGTTTACAGTTCACAATGAAATATACAGGGCAATTTCAGAATCAAAGCAGTGGAGGCAACACCAAGAAATTGAACGGCTAGGGAGAGAAGGCAACTCTAGAAAGGTACTAGAAAATAAGAACAAAAATATCAATGCACCACAAGTAAACTTGAAGAATCATTGGATTTCATAGAGGAGGGAAAAATAAATAATGATACCTAGGTCAACATGCCCTTTAAATTTTTCAAATCAGGACCTAATAATCGGCTACAAAAGACTAGCAAAAGTCACTTTACAACACAGCGTGACACTACCTGGATATTGGTATCATGGCAGGGTGAAATCTTTTTATTTAAAAATAATAATAATAAACTTTATTTATATAGCATTTACTTAAAATTAGAGTTTACAAAGGGATTTATTGGAAAGCATTAAAACAAGAAAAAAAAATGGAAACAAAAGTTCCTTCCTCTGTAGTTTGCTTCATGTGGGTAGATGTGAACATGCCAATCACACTCAGATGCGGACCAAATCAACCGGACCGAGACCCTGCTGAGAGGGTGGTCTCGGTCCAGGTCCAATGAACCCATGAGTGGTTTGCTTGAGGTATGAACGTGATCGGTCCTGGATCCACTCCAACTATACAGGAAGTAGATACTTCATAGAGTAAATGCACTGTGTATTTTAATTTTGTGTAAATCGAAGGTTAGGACATCATTGTATGTGGTCATTAGATCTACCTTCTCCTGGTGGCAGTGTGTCTTTGTAGCGAAACGATACATTGTAGTGAAGCAATACATGTTCGTGTTCGAATTCGCCATTCTGCTCACGTTTTTGACTGGTAAATGAACTGAAGGATGAGAATAAATGTGACCATCCACAAATGCAGCTGATATTGGCCCTCCATGTTGAATTAGCCCAGAAGTAAATAATTTCTACCTCTGAAAACTCTGACCAATAAATAAAGTGACCATCCATGTGGGATTTATTAATGCAATCGAACCAAAGGGGGAATGCAACAAAGTAACAAATCATCCCCTGATTGGCACCAAATTGGCAATCGGACTATAGGTTTGAAAATGCCCTTAATATCTGTCAGACCAATGGTTCACAACCCTAGTTATCAGAGCCCAGAGTCCTGCTGGTTTTATATCCCAGCAGGTGCTTAATTGTGTTCACCAGATATCCCAGGTCTAAATCAGCCCCTTGTTAAACAACTGGAATGAAAACCAGCAGGGCTCTGTGCCCCGACAACTAGGATTGTGAACCACCAATTATTAAGGGTATCAAGACTACTGGTATCATTAGTATTTACTGGCAAGTACAGTTAGGTCTACAAATTATATGACCAAATGGGAGCATGCAGATGGAGAATAAAATAGGACCCAGGATGGAACCTTGAGGTGCTCCACAACTACATTTTGCGGTGGTGTATTGCAAGGAAGAAGCAGCAAGATGTCCCAAAGCAGTTTCTAAAATTATGCAGGGACAATGGATGAACTGGTAAAAGAAGCTTAGTTGAATATAATTGTGCAATATGGAGGCATCTAGGATTGCATTTAATATTTGAGCAACCACAAGTTTCGACAGCTAGGGGAGGCCAGGGAGTAGGAGATGTGAGCAGTTGTCGCCAGCAACTTGCCAGAGGTAGACAGCACCAACCTAACACCTGGCTTGATGTTACACACCATCACTTGGTGGTCTGTTTACTTTTTAAAACACAATTTGATGTGGAAAGACATAGCATATGAGTCACATGAAAGGAAGAAGCCTTGATATACTGAATTTACAGCTGTGACTGAATAGCAAGGCCAGGATACGCTCTTGTGGAAGTTGAGTACCAAGGTTTCATAGTGACATCTCCCACCAGTTTACTTAGGGGGAGAGGGATTTGTGGTCAGGGCTTATGTCAGGTCATAATGGCAGCTTCAGAAGCAGCAGAAAAGAACCGCCAGCCAATAGATGAAAAGAAAGGACAGATCCCCTTCTCCCTAAGCTATGTAGGCTGGTGGAGATTGTATGACTGCCACAGTAGCCTAAACAACACAGATATCAACTTTTTCAATTGATCACTTTTTCATGTGTTGTACTGTCACTGTTGAATTCATTGGGGACAAGCCACTGTCTTGTTTTCAAATTTGTACTGCTGTCATCTCACACTACAGGAGCCCATCCAGATTTCTGTAGATTCAAGTCATACAAATCAAACGTAAGTCAAAAATAATTGTGACAGCTCTGATGAGTCTGCAGCATGATTGGGATGCATGAAATTGTATCCTTAACCATTTTACAACACAAGATTAACTGTGCGGACTGACCCCATGTCTTTTGGCTCAGAGTTATGTAGTGCATCCCCAGCATTAATCAGACTATGCGTCAATGCATGTAAAGTGGAAATTCTATGAAAAATATCAGATTATTGTCATTTTCAGAATAATGACAGAAATATTGTGTTCATATAAACATATTGTAGTCAATGGGCCACAAAGGGCAGGTGGCAAAGTATGCTCTGCACAAGGGATACCTATTGGGATACCTATTGTCTACATTCAATTCAAGACTTTACCTTTATATAATAACATATCACTGGCTGTTCAGGTTTAGAGTCAGGTCTGAAGAATCAAACAAGATCTGCAAGCATCATTATATCCAATGTCTATGGACACAGTATGACACCATTTTTAGAAACACACATACCTTTTCAGTACAGTCAACTGTTGTTTTTTTATGTGGAGGAAATTGACAGGTGGTAGGATCATTTTCTCATGAATGTTCAAATGCCACTTCAATTATATATATTTTTAATATTAAAAACATTTCAGTCATATACATTATATTTCCAGTATTTTAAAATTTATTTAGATACATTTGTTAAAGCAGTATTTGTAATTAACCATGCATTTTCATGTAATGGTGCCCATAACTTATGAATACACACCTTTTCTCCAACATAAATAATGCATAAGTAAACAGGACAGCAGGACAGGCTTTATATAGACACAGTGTGACAGAAAATGCCTGTTTTATTTTGCTGTTTTTGCAGGCTTTTCCTGACAATGCTGCTCGAAGGGAAGTTGAAAACCTACCTGCTGTTTGTATCAATGAAAGCTGTACTTGGAAAGGCAGTATTAAAGAGTATGAGGTAACTTGATTTAGTTTAATGTTTTTTAAAGCAATGGTGTAGAGAAGATGTTTTTTCATATTTTTGTGTAACTGATAATTTATTGTTTTGTTGGAAGCAACACACAATGGTGTTAGTTGAGATTTACCAGCAATCTAAAAATGTGCTTTCGCTTGCCGTCTATGAGCACATTTTTCTGCATATTTCTAGCTGTGTAGACACATGAGCCTCAGTCACACCACAGAGGTTGCCATGCTGTACAGACTGCAACAGCCACTCAACTTAAGCTCTATTTTCTGCAGCTGAATCATGAGGGGAAATGTGACTTTATGATCATCCCCTGTCCCTCCTGTAAAGAACGAATCCGCTTCAATGAACAAGAACGCCATAACGAGCGAGAGTGCCCAGAGAGAACCCTAAACTGCAAGTACTGCAAGGAGCCATTTCACTTCAAAAATATCAAGGTTAGAAATAATTTATTGAAATGTAAGATGCAAGGCTTTTGGCCCATACAGCAGCTCACAGCAATGCTTTGTGTGTCAATGACGTCAGTGCAAAGAAACATTTCTGTTTTTTAGGCACATGATGAGATCTGTCCCAAGTACCCAATGATCTGTGAAGGCTGTGCCAAGAAGAAAATACCGAGAGAAAAGGTAAATCTGTATTGACTAAACACAAGGCAGAAAATATATCTTAATTGGAAACATTTAGCTAATAATTGAAAACATAGCCACCATAGCTACTGTATGCTGATGCAATAATTTAAGGTTTATGTATTAAGGGTAATATTTGATAAGCTTTTTGTCTTTTCCCTAGTATGTGGACCATATTAAGTTCTGCAGCAAATTCAGAACTCCATGTCGATTTCATGTTGTTGGATGTGATATGTCCGTAAGTAGCCTTCCTGTCTCCTCAAAGACATTGGAATTCTGATCCAGCTCATACAGCTAATCAGTCTACCTTAACTGTGCTTATTTCACACCCTGACTCATTGTTTTCCTCATGTGTCCCATCTTTGTAAAGGTGGAGAAGGAAAAGATCCATGACCATGAGCGTGCCTGTGCCTATGAGCACCTCAACCTGTTGCTGCACTACATCATGGGCATGAAAGTGAGCATGGAGGGCCTGCAGCCCCAGGGCCTGGAGCTAGCTGGACACAAACTGGTGGAACTCCACCAGTCCCTCAGGGAGCTCGAGGCCAGAGTCTGCCAACTCAGCACCACCTCCTCTGGGCCTCCCGTGCAGGGGGCCGCTTCCTCATCATCCTCCAGCTCTGGTCTCTCCGGTCCAACTGCTTCGGCTCCCCTTCCCCCTCCTCCCACTCTGGCTCCTACTCTCTCTGTGTCTACCTCCTTCACACCCCTGCCCAGTTCAGTCGGCGCAGCTTTGGAGCTCCAGCTGCACAGCGAGAAGACCAAGGTGGCCGAGTTGGGCCGGAGGTGCACAGACCTTGAAGTGAAGGCTGGCACATTTGAAAATGTTGTGTGTGTCCTGAATAGAGAGGTGGAAAGGTTTGCCACCACCATGGAAGCCAGCAACCGCCAACACAGACTGGACCAGGATAAGATTGAGGCTCTGAGTAATAAGGTAGGGAGCAACCTCTGAAGTAACTGAAACTGGTGGAACTGGACAATGGAATTATTTAACAACGATTCATTTGTGTCATTTTGAATGGACATGGAAAATTTGTGAGATTGTCTAAGCACGGTATATGCTTATTTTCCAGGTGCGACAGCTGGAGAGGACAGTGGGGCTAAAGGACCTGACGGTTGCTGAGATGGAGGGCCGACTAAGGGAAATGTCCGCCACTACCTTCGATGGTGTCTTTGTCTGGAGGATCTCAGATTTCACCAAGAAGAGACAGGATGCCATTGCAGGTCGAGCCCCTGCCATGTTCTCACCAGGTAACCTACTCTTACACATATTAAAACAATCTGTATATTTGCCATTATTATAGAAGCTTCATTATCTGCAAATTAGTACATCTAAATTAGAGATGTGTCCGTTCTTCCTCACAGCCTTCTACACCAGCAAATATGGCTATAAGATGTGTCTGCGGATCTATCTAAATGGAGATGGGACAGGGCGTGGCAGCCATTTGTCCTTGTTCTTTGTCGTGATGAGGGGGCTGAGTGATGCCCTGCTCAAATGGCCCTTCAACCAGAAGGTAAAGGAACAGGAGACAAAGCTAGCTCCAAGAAGCACTTAGGTGGACAAACAGTATTCCACCTAAAAACTCATCGCTGACCTTCCTCCGCACTTTCTTATTCCCAGGTGACTCTGATGCTGCTGGACCAGAGTAACAGGGAGCACATCATCGATGCCTTCCGGCCCGATGTCACTTCCTCTTCGTTCCAGAGGCCCGTGAGTGAGATGAACATCGCCAGTGGCTGCCCACTCTTCTGCCCACTTTCCAAGCTTGACGCCAAGAACTCCTACATCCGCGATGACACTATCTTCATCAAGGCGATTGTGGATCTCACAGGCCTCTAGGTGGTTACACAGGGTGGCAGGGTTAGGCAACTGGGCAGCACTGTGACCATTAAGGCTCCATTTTGGTTCAATTTTGGTCCCATTTGGGCTGTGTTCAGGCATCTTACCGTCCCCTGCAGCTGTAGGGAGACAGACGTGCTTGCAACTGTATGCTGGAGGTGGCTGCAGTTTGCTCAGTCTAGAAGGCCCTGGCATTGTTGTACCTGGTGGAGAGATCAGTGTCATTGCTGTACATTTTAAGTGCACCAGTTTCTAGATTTATTTGATGCCACAACACCATTCCCCCAGTGATAAAATGTCACGTAAGCTCTGCACATAAGCTTTCAATATAGCGCCACTTGAACAGACGCAAGTGCAGAATGGTCAGTGCAACGTTGAGTAGAGAGATGTCAAATCGAACAGTAATGGAGTGAAAAGAGTGGAATGGTGTCTTTTTTTTATCTCCTCCTTTAGAAGACTTGTGGTCTTAGAGAACATGGACTGTAGCTGTTAGAATACAACTGTAGATTACCAGTAGTTAACAATGTGGTCATTTTCATGTCAGTGTAGAAAGCTGGCAAAATGCATATAATAGAGTTAGAGCGTGGCTTGATGCAGAATATTTGCTTTTCCTTGCCGATTTGATTGTGGATATTGTGAGCTTCTCAATGCCATTGTTGAGTAAATTTGCATAGACAAACGTGGAGTTATGTTATGAATAAGATTACAGGCATTTTTTGCCTTTTTGCGCAAAGTGCATGCAGCTAGAATTAATTGGCCTTTTTACGTGTGAAATTAGTCCTTATTTCCATTGAGCTTCATGAAGGTTCTTTGTTTGTTGTTGTTAGTGAACTAGCCATCCGTGATGGTGGACATTGCCTGCATGTCTTGGATCCAGGCATTTTACATGTAAAGTTAGTGTTGCATACGTGTTCCTAGTAGGGGTTGGCGGTTTTGATTGGTGGTTCGGTACATCTGTGGAAGATACAGTGGAGTTATCAGGGAGTCGGGGCAGTTTGCCAATCAAGCCTGAGGCATAAGACTTACATGTGTGTTTGTCTCTGACAAACACACAAAAGCTTGAGTTTTCCCAAGGATATACTCAGTAGCTCACATCTCAACACATAGTACTGTGCCCCACCACAGATGGAGGTTAATACAGATTCCATGAAATGAAGGAATTGTTTGTTCCTTGTTTTCTGTCCATATATAGTGCATATGTGTTTCTGCTGCTCTAAGGTAGAATACTGATGTGAATCAAATATATGTTGATGCAAATATATATCTGAGTTGAACATGTAGTCAAGGAGGTCGAAAGGCTGAATGAAAATAACAGATTGTAATACTTTGTTGTTGGTCACCGGTCATTGTTGACGTTATTCATTGCTGATTGGTGTTTAATGCAGCCCCAGTTACATCTCTTTAAACCGGAGTGTTTTAGTTATATTGATGTGATAAGGCACCACAAATCATACTGACAAAAAGGCTACAGCTTTGCTATATCTGAGTATATCTGAATAACTGTATTTTTTGTATGTGTCCACCAGAGATTGCTCTTCTACTTACTTAGCATGCATGCTCAGGTTGTAAGGTTCATACTGGCCTGTTTTGAAACCAGTCTCGACCTGTATTGAAACCTCTCTGTGCATGGGAGGCTTCAATTCATATTCACTATGGAATTTCACGTTGGTTTACTCCGTAGGCCAATTGTGAATGCATTTATTTGTATTTGTTTGGATGAAAATAAGTAATCATAGGATGTTATTATGTTATATCTGGCTCTGCGTCTGTTCCACAGAATAGAGGCAGGTGCCTATATATATTCATAGCAATTTATAAATATGTATCTTTCATATCATAATGTTGAAATATTCTATATATTGATGTTAGTATACACAAAGTGTTATAATAAACATAGTATTACTGAATACCTTATTAATTCTATATCTATATACCAACTTTTTGTTTGTCAAGATGGTTTGAACAGGCCAGGACAAGCCCTTTGTAAAGTAATGTTTCATCCTGTTTCTTCTAGAGTGTAATATATGCTTTTTGTCTGTCAGATTTCGATGACCATGATATTTTGGCTTTAAGGATTTGCAGACATCATATCCAACTGATTTGTTGCCATTTGTTTACATTGCTCATCATGACTCTTACTGTCTATAACACAGGGGAGAAGAGCTGTCACCCATTTTGAACTTTCCAAGGAAATATGGTGCTTTGCTTGTTATTAAGGTTAACCCATATGCTACTGGATGTCACATGCGGCTCACTGGTCAGTAGCTTTTCTTTAGGCTAATTGAGTTGATGAAACTGGTAAAAAAACAAGAACATGTTAAGGGAAGTTCATGCTATACAAGTGGGTTTCCATCCAACTTCAAAACCTTTCAATGAATTGTAGTGTGCATGTAATAAGTAGAATTACTATGAATTACTTTGAACCTTGAGTGTCTATTCTTGTATTGTGCCAAAATCAAATATTACCTCCATATACTAACAATGTTGTATTGCAAGTTGTAATTTGTATTCTATGCTAAAATATGGTGCCAAATATTAAATATTTAGGTTTATGGTGTGTGTGTGTGTGTGTATGTGTGTGTGTGTGTGTGTGTGCGTGCGTGCGTGTGTGTGTGTGTGTGTGTGCATGCGCGCACGTGTGTGCATGTGTGTTGATGATGCATGGGTCACGTCTGTCACCACTGATGGACATAGGTATTACTTACTATGTTCCATAAAACTCTCCTCAAATAATAAACCCCCCAGAAGTTTTTGAATGTAAGCTTTAATTCAGATGTTTTACTTTTTTTTCTGAAAACACACTAGCAGTTCTGTAATGTGATGCAGTTGAATTTAACCAACTTTATTTGTGCACTTTGTATTCGTTCTTTGTCCAAACAGGGTATTTTGTTTAGTGATTTATATACCTTGAACTTAGAGCCATATACATTCTGATATTGATCATTGATGTGCTATGTTAAAAGTACATGCAGTATGTAATAAAGTTTATTGATTTCAGCTTGTTGATTATGTTTAATCTTGAACAAATGTAAATTGCCAGTCATTATGCAATTCAACATTTCACCTGTAGAGGGCACTATAGATCACTTATTGAATGGTCACTATCCTTGCTCTAAATACCTTTATAAAATATACTAAAAAAACTGGGATTATTGTACTTTGATGCCCTGCAAAGGCTACAGATCAATACAACTTTTGTTTAGTGTTGCTGAGAATCTCAGAGGCTTTCTATATTATCAGATAAATGCCACCTTGACCTTATTTTTCTAGCAATGCAACTGAACTGCTGGTAGATTTACTTCTTTGTGAAAGAAATAAGGTGAATACATCAGGCAAGGGATTGGTTATCAAAGTGTTTATTACAGCCAAGCTAGAGGGCGCTGTGTAATTCAGTTCATGCATCAGATTCAACCTTTGATGCTTGAGGCTTGATGAGAAAGTTTCTTTCAGCATCTTTTACCTTTAAAACACCTCTCAGCTGTACACTTTATAGACTACAGAAGGTATATGATATAATGTATGATTTAATGTAACATGCCATTTGGTGGATGTTTTTATCCAGAGTGCCTCATATCAGTATGGTGTGGCAACATACTCATTGATCCATATGGATGTCACCCTCACAATGCTCTTGGAAAGTGTTGGTGGCTTGGTGAGTCACAGAGAGAGTCTAGAGGAAGTGCCAGAATAGTGGCTACCCTAGAGGATGTGGTAGGATGAGCAGCTGAGATTCCAGGTCTCTGACATGATACTGATGAATCTGACAACCACATCTAAGCAGTAATGGCAGCAGGGCCAACTGGTTGCTGATTCTGCACTTGTGAATGGTAATCCCCTCTAGATGACACTACAGTAGGTTTGAGTTGCTAACCGGTGGGTTATAACCCAGGATAAAAGTCTGACATCTTTCCGTGCCCATTATGATGCCATGGCCAAACAGGAACTAATGGGTTATGTTTTCTGGATTGGTGGCTGTTCTGTTCATCTTGTTCACTACTACTGAGACACTATGGTCTGGATCTACTAAACACTGGCCACTAAGGCTTTATGCACTTATCAAGATGGAGGCGTGTTATGAGAACAGACAGGGGAATGGTGGTTTAAAATGAAGAGGATGATGTCCAGGCTGGTCATATAGGAGGCCCTGGTGAGTGTGATTCAGGTTATTTACTCCTTCCTCAGTTGCTGGGCCTTCTCTACATATACATTTAGATTTTTATGCGTGGTAAAATTATGTTTATATTGATAAATATGAATGCCTTGATGCCATCTCAACCACTTTATTTTACTTTGTGAATACAACATATTCCTGCAACCTTTCCCTCTCAAATCTCATTATATAACTTTGATGTGTCCCACTTACTTTAATAGAGCAATAAATTGCCCTGGTCATACCCATTAATAGGGGGGAGGCTCTCTCTAACAAAGACTCTGGTTGGTTCAGAGGAAAAGCGGTGATGTCACATGTTGCCCTCTGTATCCTGTGCGGGTCATGAGTTCATTCAGGAAGTCAGGGGTCATACAGATAAAATATGACTGCTATGATTATAAAGGACAGTACTGTTTTAGCACAAATGTCATGGAGAAACTTGTAATATTGAAGACCTGCTTGGAATAACATAGAGTATACTGTATATACATTTGATGGTTTGATAAAGAATTTCTCTTTTCAGCTTAATTCAACTAAGCTTATCAATGAAGATATTACCAAATGTTCCCTTTGATTGATGCATAAATGTGTAAAATAAATAAATATGTTTTTCATCATCTATTATTCCAGTAATCTGGGAAATCTGACCATCGGGGACAGAGAGAAAATGTTACCCAAGTGACCCAAATCTCTGGTACAGTTTATCCTTCTTTTTTGACCTTTATGTGGATTCTGGGTGGCATGCTCTTCACCTACACAGTAGGCACACAGATCCTCCGTCTGACACACAGCTTTAATAAGCCTCCATCACA
This sequence comes from Gephyroberyx darwinii, assembly GCA_900660455.1. Taxonomy (NCBI): domain Eukaryota; kingdom Metazoa; phylum Chordata; class Actinopteri; order Trachichthyiformes; family Trachichthyidae; genus Gephyroberyx; species Gephyroberyx darwinii. Next base: position 2,386 of record CABFOQ010026165.1, on the reverse strand, counting down.
AATGAAAAACACCTGGTTGAGGATTTCACTAAACCGGATATACAAGATCTAAGGGCCCATAGAGAGAGAAGCAGTCGATGAGGCAGGGCAATGACTTTTCACAGGTTATCAGCAATGAGTACTATACCTTTCTATGCCTCTTGTCCTGAAACATTGCTAATAGCTAACTAACTAGGTAAACTTCAATAGTATCTGTTGCAGTGAAGGGAGGTGATGTAATCTCCACGATCAAAAACACATGAGTGGGTCACACAGTCTTGGGGCCCCATCCAGCCAGGTCATACACCCTCTATTTATTATGTTTTTCAAAGCTTTTTCAAAGTTATGTCCTACTTGTATTACTTGTATAAGTTGTATTTACACTCCATGACAAAGATCAATCATTAGTATCTCCACTTCATGTCTTTCAAATATGCATTTTTGTGTCTTTTGTCATTTCTACTTGGCAAGTGTGAAAACATATGATGTGTTCTGGTATACTTTTTGAACTTTTGAATACCCTAAAATTGCATTAAACCAAACATATTTCCCCATGCTATGGTATTAAAACAGCTCAGTACTGTATTATATATTCAATATTCAACTGACCACATCTGAAATATGTCATAGAATGATGTGATATTTATTCATTGACTGCTTTATAAGTACACAATTTAAGACATGTCCTCCCACGTCTATGAAAAACCACACTAGCCACCTAGCTGCTAGTAAACCAGTGGACAGTCTTGGTTAACTTCCACTTCGACTCCTTATAAATACCGATCATAATGCGTATATCACATTAATCTTGCTGACTATCAATACTATCTTACATCTTTTACTTTTTTCAGAAAATATCAAATTAAAAGAGAAAAGGTTCTGAGCAGGACCATACCATCAAGAATCCTGATTTTTTAGTGTTTCCCAGTTCCATTTCCATTTAAAATTCCAATAACTCATATGTTGGAAAATAGATTGAAGACCTGTTTGTATGAGTAATGATTCATGAGACTTTTATGAGAAGATAAAGAATAAATGTCTTGGACTCAATATAATGAGTAAATTGTTCTGTTGACAGCAACTGCCATTATTGTGGAGTTTCCCCCGAAATAAGGTGTTTTTCCCCCAGCTAAATAGGCATAAATATAACAAGAACACAGAATGGAAACATCTGCTCAGCGGCTCTATTAGCTTCCCTTGTGTGCTTCCGCCCTGTGGGGGGTGATAGGTGAAGGAAAGAGGAGAGTCGTAAAGCAGACGGAAAATTTACGAACTATTGACATAGAAGAGTTCCACTTGTCTTTCTGTTTTCCTCTGTTGTCAGGTGAAGATGTGGAAATTGGTAGGGAGGCAAATAAAGCAAGGGGATATGTTCCACATACTTTTGGACCTGATGGAGAGATTCAGAAGATTCAGGCTCACATCATTTAAAGGCCACTTTACTCTTATAAAAAAAACGAAAAGATTTGGTCTGAAGGTACATAACATGAGTTTTCTTCAAATATGTCGTTTTCCAGCACTGACATAAATCATACCATACATTACATTAAGCATCACATCTTGACTGTGTATGGAAGCCCATGAGGGACTTATTTCAAATGATAATGCAAACTTGAAGATGAAAATGCAATTCCACAATAGCATGTGTTATTTGAGTCAAAATTCAAATGAAAATGCAATAATCCAATTTGCATTTTCATGTTCACATACTCCTATGGGTGTTCTAGGACCATATTAAAATGAAATGGAAAGGCTGTTGGACATTTCATTTTCAAAGACTTAACCTGCTCTACAATGGACAAAATCCAAATGCAATACGCGAAACAGCGCCCCCAGTCTATTGCATTTACATTTTCATATCATCACGCTCTTTTGGGGACAAAATGAAAATGAAAATGCAATTTTCTAACAATTGGAAAATTAAAATGAAAACAGCACTTGACATTTCATTTTCAAAGACTTAACCTGCTCTACTATGCTGCACTGTGGACAATATTCAAATGCGTGATGGCGAAACCCCGCCCCCAGGCCATTGCATTTGCATTTGCATTTCATCACGCACTTTTAGGGACACAATGAAAATGAAAATGCAATCTGTCAGTCCTCTCATCAAGGCGGGTCTTCAGTTAGGACGTCACTTCCTCGTTCAGTGACTACTCCGCTGTTCCTGGACCAGCTTTAAGTGCCAACCGGAAGTAGCGGTGTTTGTCTATGCGCTCAGTTATCTCTCAATGTTCACAAATAAATACAACACGATTCACAAATGTATTTTAAGATTTATATATAAAGGACTCTCTAAATGTAGAAGAGGCGGCTTTGGCATTGTTTCATGAACTGGGTGAATCTGATGGTGGACGTTGCGGTATGTGTTTCCCAGTGGGACCTTTGAGGGAGTAACACAGGGGCG
>CABFOQ010026163.1:3692-24153 GCA_900660455.1 Gephyroberyx darwinii | reverse complement strand
GGAGGTGCAGGAGCATGGAGGAGGGCGGGAGGAGGGTTGGTAGCGATTCGGCCTCCTGGAGGTTAAATCTGGCAGCATTAGGGGACTGAAGCTCTCCCTGTCATCGTAGCTCGGGGGGTCGTCTGAGGCATAGAAACGCAGGTCATCTGTTCTCTGGGAGCGCTCGTTGGACAGTGACCTGTGGTATGGCTGGTGTGTGTGTGTGTATCCTGGCGCTTGTGTTATGGATACAGCAGCAGGTTGTTTTGTATTGTTAGAAGTCACCGGCATAGCTCGCTCTTGAGGGTATGCTGTCCTGGGATACTGTGGTTGGCTGTTTAGCTCCCTGAAAGCTGGCTGGCTGGCCTGGCTGGGTACAGCTGAGGCAGGTCCAGGGATTTGGTTTGGGTCAGGAATTGGACCTGGAGCTGAGGTTTGACATGGGCCCTTGGCTGATATTGAAGCTGTGGCTAAGGTTGTGGGTCTTTGTGTATATCTGGAGCTTTGAGGCGAGGCCCTTGGCTGTTGCTGCTGAGCTCTGTCATTAGATGCCTCTATCTCCGACGGTGCTGTTGATTGGTTCGAGACACTAGAGATGGTGGTCGCTGCTGTTTTGCTCGGTGGAGGTTTGTAGCTGGAGACTGCAGACACAGCTAGTTTTCTTGTATAGTTTGACGTTGATGTGGTCTCATTGGAGAGCTTCCTGTAGATTGTCGGTGAGGAGACTACTATTGTTTGAGGCTTCTCCTCGCCTTGTGGCTTTACACTTGATGTTGTCTCTACTGATTTCTGTGTTTCATTTGACACTGGCCCTAAATCTGTCGGTTTGAATTTGTAATTTGGTTTTGGTGGCACAACTGGTTTTTGAGAGTTGTTAGCTATAGACCTGACCTCTATGGCTTGCGGCCTATTGCTTGGCACATTGTTTGCGGGCATGTCTTGTTTCTGTGTTTCTTTAGACAGTGACTTCACCTCGATTGGCTGAGGTCTGAATCTCCTTAGTGCAGGGGATCTTGGAGGGAAAGTTGGATCTTGTCTTTTTACTGCTTCAAAATCTCCTTGTTCCTTCTGTTTGGTTGGAGTTAGTGTTTGCTGCTGTGTATTTCTTAGAGGAGACACACTATTCTGCTTTGCTGCATCTCTTCCTGTAGGCTTAATGCTAACATCCTCATCTTCTCTGTTTTTTATAAGGTTCTCTGTGTTATCAGAAACTGCTGTGGTACCAGACTTGGTAGATGAGGAAGAGAAGGTCCTTTCCCTCTGTGACTCGGTCAGACCTCCATCTGAAGATGCGGAGGTCTGCAGGGGGATCTCCAGGCGGTTCACATGCTTATGTGGGACCCCTTTACCTACACCTGCACTCTGACCCTCACCTACTACTGCTCCGATGTCAGCTTGATAACCCTTCTCCTTCAGTAACATGGAAACTGAGTGGCCGCTGCTGCCAGGGGTCGTGACAGAAGTAGGCCCAGGAGAAGGTGAGGTGGATGGAGCTCGGTGTGGGGTGGGAATCTCTTCCTGGGCTGGGGATGCGGATGTCTTGGTCTTGCTGGGTCCATCCCTTATGACCACTACAGCAGTGGACACCTCTCTGTCCTTACTAGGGAGTTTGGGGAGGCTCCCCAGCATGGGGGGCTTCTTGTCTCTTCTGACCACTACAGGTTTATCCTCGCTGTCTGGCATTTTACACGTTTCCGTCTCAGTATCTTGCGTTTCTGCCTCCGTGTTAGTATCAGGTGGACATGGCTTTGCTGTTATTGTGTCCCTTGTTGTGTTTGCATAGGAGGGACTCTCTGACTCTCTGTCTGTCTCATGGGTATGCTGTGGAGAAGCCTGGTGTTCGTCTTCTGGTTTCTCTGGGTCCATCTTGCTAGGTGTCATTTTATTTTTGTCTTCTTTCCAGCAAACAGCCTTACATTCTATCTGCATTGGCTGTGGACGAGACGGAGGCTTCCCGTTGCTCTGCAGAGATGTTAGGGGCTTTGCATCTCTCGCCTCCTCTCTCCGTTCCTCCCTCTTCTCCTCTTTCCTTTCCTCTGCCATCTCCTCCCTCCTCTCCTCCCGCCTTACTTCTTGCCTTGCTTCCCTCTTCTCCTCTCTAATCTCCTCCTTCCTTTCCTCTTTTATTTCTTCCCTCCTCTCCTCGTTTGAATTGTCTGTCCTCTCTTCATTCTCCAGTGACGCAGCACTGGCTGCCTTGAAAGACAGATTGTATGTATTTTTTACGAGCCGCCTAACATCTCTAACTTTGTGGATGGGGACTTTAACTTTATTATTCCCATTCCCTTCTTCTTCCTCTATTTTGTCATCAACCCTGGCATCTACCCTTTCCTCCTTTTCTCTGAAAGACATTTCTGGTGAAGGAGCTTGACATCGTAGCCCAGGCTTATTTTCCACCTCAGGTGTGAGAGAGACATTGAGCGAGGTTTTCTTTTTCTCCATGGCAGGACTGGTTTTGAGGGTCATTTCTGGTGTTTTTGACATGTAGGTGCTCTTGTTACTCTGTTGCAGTTGTTGATGGTCCTCTGTGCCAGCGATCTCACATTCCTGGTCTCTGTTTGTCATTCTGGCCTGCGTGCTGCTGGCTCCGGTGGCAAAAGGAGCTCTTGTGTTCCCGGCAGTGGCATTTGCTGAGTCACTGCCCCCTCTTTCCTCCCAGCTTTTACTGCCATCTGCTTGTTTTCCTCCAGTCCCGGGGATGACTTTTTCTGTGGTGGGCTGTTTACTGTCAAACGGCACCATTAATTCTGATCTCATTTCAGATCTCGTTGAGGTTGTATTCCTGCTTTGAGAATCAATCCTCTCACTATCAGTCAGTGACGAGGTAAACCTTGTGTTGCTGCTATTTGGACTTGGACTGCTACTGGATTTCACCCCGAGGCTTTTCTGTCTTCTGAATCGATCCTTTGTGCTTGGTTCTCTTCTCACAGCAAGATCTTCAGATGAAAGGCTGTGATCTGAGTGAAGACTGGCAGTCAGATTGTGTGCGTCGGTTCTCGGGGACTCTTTAAGAGGTGCCTCTGCACTCTGAGGGGGCGGGGTTTTGTCCTCCGAGGGTGGCGTTGCCTCTCCTGTCACATGATCTTCAGTTTGTTTATCAACACTTTGCATCTTTTTGGACAACACACTCTTGATCAGGCAAGTGGCCATCTTGGTCTTAGTACACGTCTCATCCAGAGAAGCAGACTTCAGGAGTTTAGATTTCCTCTCATTTTTTTGATCGGGCTCAGGGCTCGGCTCAGGGTGGTAGGACTCTTGCATGGCTGCTGGTGTACTGTGTTGTCTTACCAATGTCTCTCTGGCGTGCCTCTGTAGAGAGGGGCTATCCACCATCACAGGAACTACAGGGCTACTATTCTCACTGCTCTCATCCTGCTTCCCTTCAGCAGTATTCTTCCTTTTGAGTAGGATCTGCCTCTTTGGCACTCCTTTCCTCCCCTTCCTGGAGTCCTCTCTCTCCACAGCTACATCTACACATTCAAAGCTGCCCATCTCATAGCGCTTTGATGTGTCTAGGCCATCTGAGTAGTAGGTAGAGGACTGCTGGTATGAGAAGTCCTCATTGTCCAGCCTTGGAGCAGAGCCCCTGAATTCAGCATAGGCCAGCCAGGCAGCATTGGCCCCTGCTGGGCTTTCCTGGGTAGATGGCTGGGAAATATTGGTAGAGGAACGGTGGCTGGAGTTGTACATGTCAAGGTAATCTACCTCAGGGTTTGACAGGCTGCGGAAAGCCAGGTCTGTAAACCACTTCACCTCATTGTCTGCCTCATCCAGCTCACTTCCCATGCTGGAGCTGGAGCTTCGGCTGGGCCTGCTTGTGGCTACGCGTCCAGGAGCGGTGTTCTTGTTCTGGGGTACAGCAGGCTGAAGCCGCCTGGTAGGACCACCTCCCCTGGTGTCTTGCTGGGAAGTCTGTGCTCTGAACAGACTCTGTTGCTGCTGTAGCTGTCTGGTGGCAAGCAAGCTCTCTGAATAGGAACGCGCTGTTGGCATTCCCTGACGGGTCTCTCTGCTTGTGGGAGCTGTACGGCGACTCGCAGGCCCTTTTCTATTCCTGGCACTGAATGACAGCTCAACCTGTTCCCCTCTGTAACTGGTGTCCCCCTGCCACCCCTCCCGCTGGTCAGGCACCCGCTCCTCCCTCTTCCTCTCTCTCTCCATCTCCCTCTCCCGTTGCCTCTGCCTATCTATCTCTCTCTCCCTTTCTCTCTCCTCCTCCAGCTGCATTTCCTTCTCCATCTCCAGTTCCCTTTCCAGCCTGACCCAGTAGGCCTGGCTATTACTATCATTGGGGGCAACATTGGGGCTTTCCGGGTTTTTCACCGGTTTCTTTAACTTACCAGTCAGGGGGGGGCTACCGCCTCTATGCTGCCACTGTCTGTATGGCTTCTCAGGGGCTATGATGTGTACAGGGGTGAACCTGGTAAGTGGGGGAGAGGGCGTTCTCTTCCTACGTACATGATGGGCCATGTCCTCCATAAACCTCTCTCCGGTTTCACTTCCGATCTTGGGTGAAGGATGTCTTCTCGGGCACTCAGGTGTACAAGTAGACTTCAGAGAGCTGTTGCTTTCTCTGTTGTCAGAGGCTGGGGAGTAAGCAGGGGATTTAGGCTGTGGGGCTTCCACTCTCTGTACAGGTGAGTTAGATGTAGCCTTGTGGGCAGGTGAATAGTTTGGACTCCTGTTTTTAAGCGAGACTGGCAGATTAGTCTGGAGTTCAATAGAGGAATTATTATAAGGGTCAGAACCAATATCTTGTTTCTCCTCAGCTAAACTTATTTCTCTGTGTGTGCTTTGTTGTTCTAGTGAACAACTAACAACATCTAACACCCTTTCTTCAGCTGAGAAAGGTGAAGTAGTAGATTTAGGTGAATGGATAGGGCTTTCCACAACTGGTGAGCTGTTTTTGATATCAGCCACAAGTGACTTGGCTGTACTGTCAAATTCAGATGAAGCTGACACCTTATCTTCTGCCAAGTGGGTGGGGTATTGTATTCCTGTAATATCAAGTGAAGGGGAAACCCCCGGTGTGTCTCTGAGAGGAAGAGTGGGCTGCGTATATTGAAGATCAACTTCAGGGGAGGGCGCAACTGGTGATTGCTGATGATACAGATGACAAGGTTCAGACGAAGGGACAACAGGTGAAGGATTTCTATTCCTGGTTTGAGGTGAGGGCGTCTCAGAGGAAAGGGTTTGATACCCTGGCTCAGGTGATGGAGTGTGAAACTTTGGCTCAGGTGTAGGGGTTTGGTACCTGGGTTGAGGTGACAGAGTTGTTTCAATGTTCTCAGGCTGCAGGACAGTGCACGTGATGCCTGTTATATGAGGTGAACCTCTTGGTGTACTTGTGGACTCTGTTATGCTGCTCTGTATACTATCTCTGCTCGGGGTAGGGCTTCTTGGTTCAGGTGATAGATGTGTCCTATCAGGCTCAGGAGTGGAGAGGCGACACAGAGCAGGTAATGGGGTTGTGTCCCTGTCCTCAGGTTGAACAACGGAGTAACGGATTCCTGTGATATGAGGCGATGAAGAGAGGCTTCTGGGTTGAGAAGAGGTGGAGTCAAGGTGAGGGTCCAGAGAGTTTGATGTTAACTCCACTTCAGAAGACTTCTCTCTCCTTGTGACCTCTTGCGGGGATGCTGTAATCCTGATTTCGGGTGAGGCAGCAGTATGCCTGTGATCTATTGGAGAGTAGTTGCTCCTAATTTCAGGTGATGGGGCTAAAGTATAACTTACTAGAGGCGAGGAAGCCTGAGGGCTGGATTCAGAGGGTGGAGAAATCTGTGTAATTTCAGGTGAGGGGACAGGCGAGGGGGTTCTTGTCCAAGTCTCACTTGGACAAGAACTTGAACAGGCAGTGCTGAGCAGGCGAGGTGAGGGAGCTGCACATCTAACTTCAGGCGAGACACTATTCTCCCTAAGCTCAGGTGTGGGAACTAATGAAATAACAGGTGAGGGAGGTGTGTATCTAGGGGCAGGCGTGGACACAGCACTGCCAGGTTCGGCTGATAACTTGCTGTATTGGTTCTCAGGTGTTCTTGTGATGTCAGTTCCTGCAGAAGAGCGGGAAGAAACCAGCTCAGGGGTGCAGGGAGAGTCTTCTATGTCAGGTGTGGAGCCTCTGCTTAAGAGGTCAGGTAGGGAAACCCTCCCTCTTAGCTCTGGGAATGGAGAGGACACCTGAATTTCAGGGGTGTAGGACCTAAACTTCAATTCAGGAGACAATGTTTCTCTTGACTGGGATGACAATTCTGTGCTGCCAAGTGAGGGTGAATGAGAAGAAAGGATGACCCTGGGTTGAAAGGCTGATGATGTCAAATCTGGTGAAAAACTCACGGATGTGGGTTCAGGTGAGGGACTACTGTCGTGGTTATAAGAGCTGTTCCTTGACTCAGATGAGAGCTGTGCTCCCGTAGACTCAGGCTCAGGTGAGGGACTCCGAGTTGAAGATTGATGCGAGGAGCTGTTTCTGGATTTAGGAGTGATACTCCTTGATTCAGCTGCCAAGTGAGTTTGTCTTAGATTAGGTGATGAGAGTGAACTTCTTGTATCAACAGAGGATGAAGACAAGGATGACACTCTTCCCTCTGGACTGAGAGTATGGGGGCTGTTATATCCAGGGGATGGAGTTCTACCACTACAACTAGGGTTGACAACCTCAGCAGATGGACTAGCTGTGCTTAGCTGAGGTATTGGCAATTTGCTCTCTGGTTCTAATTTTGGGCTAATGTCCTTAGAAACCCCTGGATGGTCTGAGCTCAATCCCTGGCCTTCTGATTGTCTCCTTTCTGAACTCTCTCTCTGCAATGTGGGGCTTTGGAGCCTCTCTCTCGAATCCTCAAACCCCTCCTCTCCTTCACTGGAGCCTTGGGCAGTGTGATAAGAGCCTGATGAGTCGTTCAGGTCGTCCACCAGGGGCGATGCTGCAGATCTCCCGTCCACCTCCCTTTGGGAAGGGACAAAAGACCGAGAAGCAGGGCTGCTGGAAAGGGAGGGTGTCTCGCAGTCGTCCCCAAATATGTCACACAGGCAGGTGGTCTCTGAGATGGCACTGCGGTGGGTAGGTATGTTGGTGATGTCGAAGATCTCTACGTGGTTGGGGGTCCCGTCACGGTGGTGCAGGGAAAAGGTGCGGGGCGTGCTGCGCAAGAAGGAGTAGCTGTCCCCCTGGAGAGTCCAGCTGTCCATCGCTAGGCCACAAGCTCCAAATTCTCACTGTGGCCAGTCCAGTCTGTACCTCTCGTCGGCTCTACCTGGACTGGAAATGAGAAATGGTCACCTGGAGGGTGTGTAGTTCATTCATCACCAGTAAAGTTTGATGAGCATCCTATATGAACATACGTTATTTATCAAAGCAAATATACAGGGTTTACATTTTTATTGTTTTGTTAGTTTGTCTACAGCAAAGTTATCTGGTAATTCCCTCGGGACTTATGACCCCACTTCACCGCAAACATGAGAATTTCCTACATCTTCAAATGAAGAAGCATGCAACTTAGAATTGAACACAACAAGTTATACAAACGTGCATGTCTTAGCATAGTTAGTGAAAAAATGTTTAGCTGCACATCAGAAATTCACAGTGTCTCTACATGTGGTTAAAAGCTCACACGATTCATTATCATTTCAGAATTCATTTCATGAAAAGAAATTAATTTTGATCTACAAATCTGATATATAGCCAGTCATTACATTTAGATTAGTTCTGCCAAATACATACCGTTTACCTATCGGTCCCACATTGCCTCAATTTAGGACTGAAGAGAGAATGAGAGCATGCTCTCAGTGTGAGTAGGACCAAAGAGAAAGACAGGATGATTGCTACTGTACCTTTGGCTGATGATGGGCGTCTCCCAAGGGCATCGAGTTCCTCTGTGTTCCAATAACTGCCCTTCATCCAATCCACTGTCTCTCAAATCCACAGCACAGACCAAGGCTACAGGAGCTCTGTACATATCCCTAGCCCAGGACCAGCACTGACCAGCCCAGCGTGGCTGAGCTACACTGGCAACTTCAAAAACTCATAGACACTGCTATATAAATAAAAGACTTCTGTAGAAGAGGCAAAGGAGGGCATCTTGCTCCCACACATACACTTTCCCTCTAACTCGTTCCCCTCTCTCTATTTCTGCCCCTCCCCTATAATCTGGCCTCAGGAAAAGGGCGTACTGAATCTAACCTAGATCTTTTTTCTTCTCTAGGCTGAGGTTTGGTTTGGCATTGGCTTTCCTGTCTGAGTTGGGCAGGGGGGGGGGTTATAGTTAGCAGCAGGTGCTGATCCAGTCAGGATGGATGCATGCCCCTGGAATCTGACACTTAGAGCCAGCTCAGTCACAGGGCTCTGCTATATATAGACCCATACTATCAGGGCCAGATAGCCATAGCATTAGACTGCCTGGCCACACAAGTGAGGGAAGCCAGAGAAGAGATACGGCTCACAATGCAGCCCACACTTTGTTCACTTGACCACTACACAAGTTTATACTTTAGGCCATGAGTGTAGATGGTGTAGGTACTGTAGGTTTCTGTGTGTGTGTGTGTGTGTGTGTGTGTGAGAGAGAGAGAGAGAGAGAGAGAGAGAGTATGTGCTCATTTACGTGTGTGTGCTAGGACATGGTTAGGGGACAGCAGGTTAAAGGTTGAAGTTGTAGACCACCCGAATATGACAGCTCACATGCAGAACTCTTGTGAGCTGCATGTTAGTTAAGAACACGTACACAATATCGAGTTGCATGTCACATGTTTTAACTTGCATGTTTTTCTTTTATTGCTTGGATGTGTTACCTTACAGGACTGTACCCAATAAAAGGGTATGATCATCTTGCCTGTGATACTACAATGCTGAATGTTGCTCTGATCATGTCATTTTGATTGAAATACTATTGCTGCTACAGGAGTAATACCTATCTCCATTTGAGGCAGAGTCTGTCTGGGCATGTTTGATAGTAGTGGAGTTGGATAAGCCCCCTGTCCCTAACCTAATACCTCAGGAGATTAGCATTCATTCTTTGAATGCAGCTCCCACCGAAGGTTGCATAAGGCAGTGATTGAGGGTATATTACATCAGTAATGTCAAGGGGTTGAGTGATCTCACTCATCACACAGGAAAGGTTGACAAGGTATCTGATAGCATAACAAATATGTAATTTGTTCTTCTCTTTTATCTGAAGTTTCATATACTTTAGTATGGATAGCCAAGATGAGAATCAAATCTTTAACCCTGGCTGTGTTAGTGCCATGCAGAGTTAATGGGGTGTCCTGGTGGCTTATTTGGCCAAGTCTCTCTCCACTTTCAACTATCTCATAAAGGCAAAAATGCCCCAAAAATAAGCTTAAAAAGAAAATGAGTCAGTATTTATAGTCTGATAATGTCCCCAGATCCTTTTCAAAGATATTAGTGATCTTATACTTAGTTCCATTCAACATAGGCTCTAATGGCAGACAGACTTCCCCCTGAACTCTTAACAGGTACTAAGGAGAGAGTGGCTACTATGGTTAGTTGAGTACTTCTACAGTAAACCGGTGTACATTATTTTATGGTGTATTAGAAATACACACAAATATCACCAGGCATACATGGAGTAAACGTCTCTCACATAGGTTTAGACAATAATACATTACTACTCAGTGAGATGGGAGAATATGTGTGTGTTGGTTATGAGTTTGTGTGTATAAAAGTGTGCAAAAAAGTGCTGATAATTTGAACCTCTAGGGTTACGGTGGCACCGTGGGCTGGTGGAGGACTCAGAGGGAAAGAATGGTGAGCACCTCAACAATGATAGATTAGTCACACCAGCCCCATCAAATCCAACAACCTCACCCACTCACTCAGTAATGCAACACGCCCACAATAAGCTGGGCATCTATCTGCCAGGATGCCCATAACATAATGCCAATAACCTTTTGCCTATATCAAGGACCTTTGCAGATATGCCGATGTTTAGGGGCACCATAAGGTGTGAAGATAAATAAACAGTTTAAATAAATAGTTTCTTTCTATAAATTCATAACGGCTTGTTTATCTGCTGGGGCCCTATCTTTGGGATGTGATGCTAAACAAGGGTCCAGTCTCATGATAGGTTATTTAAGAGCCAGTGGTATTTATGACAAACAGTAAGGATATAAACCTAAGATCACCTTTCAAGTCTATCTTTTTTGAACTGACCTAGTTGCCCTTTTTAGGATGTGATTGTACATCCTAACTATGCGTGGCCAACCTTTACATGAGCCAAATTTCTCATATTACCTATATTTTAATGTTATGGTTATTCTTATTCTAGATAATGGAGTGGAATGATATTAGGTGATGAGTAAAATGCACCTGGTATTCCTGTGTGAAACAGTGCTACACCAATATATGAACTCTATACTCTATATGAACTATATGAACTCTCCTCGAAAACCTTCCTAGAAATCTCAGCCTAGTTCCTCCTCTTGGGATTGGGAACCTGGCATCCTTGCATGACAATCTTGAGCTTTTTCAATCTTGGATGAGTTGTGACAGCTTTGCTTGAGAACTCATTAAATTGATGGAGCCTCATCCTTACTCTACAATGCCCGAACCGTGCATTTCTCCTTGGCTGTAAAAGGATATTAATTCAGTATTTCCATTAAGTAAGGACCATGCAAGTTCAAGTTCAAGTTCAAGTGTATTGTCAGATACTAGATAACAACGCAAACATCATTACCAGTAGTGACATTCTTGTCCTCCGGGTCAGCTCAACTTAACACAGGAGTAAAAAAAGTCAACTGTGTTAAGTTGAGCTGACCCGGAGGACAAGAATAACAAGAACAAGAAGTGCAGTCACTTTCTTGAGTTTATCCACTTATCACAGGTTGAATTTGTTAGAACTGGATCAAAAGTAGGTTACTTGCACTTAGCTCCAGACTTTGCAAATCTGACCTAGGATAGATTGACTGCCTACTCAACTATGATGGTCTGTTTCATGGCTAGATGATAAATAATAGCCTATATTTGAAGAGAGAGGGTGCTAATTTCATTTCGATTCTGAAAATGCATTCTTCAGGGTATATGTGAACAAAGGTATGAGCTCTTACACTACGCTCTAGAGGCCTAGCCTACTTGGTGGGCTGGGCTGGGCTCACATTGGGAATTCCCCTAGAGATGGGCCAGCTTCATGGTCAGTGCAGTACAGAGTGCAGAGGGACATAAGGAATAAATCAACAATAGATTCGCCTAATTACTATATAAATTCATATGCACTGCCACCTGGTGTTACTCTCATCACCTGTGAAATAATTATTTTGTCGGGAATTTGCAGAAGGTGAATTTGAAGCTTTCAGGTGCAAATCTTATGGGTGAGTTATTGCTGAGAGCGATAACTTTATTGACTCAAAGAAAAGAACCTTTATTGTGAAACCACAGAAGAGGCAGAATGCGACACAGGAAGATCCGCACCCAGGACGACTGGCGGTGAAGTGTTGTCATAACAAGCAAGTGGCTAACGCTAACGCTTGCTAACTGGTTAGCAAGATAGGTGAGTGGTGTTTCTTTAAATGTCTTGGTCTTTAATTTAAGTTAAATAACAACTAATACTTCAAGTGTTGGAAAAATCTAAAATGACAACATCGAGCAGGTTGTCATTCTGCCTTAAAATCATTCGGACCTTGTCAATCAGCAGCTGGGTAATATCAACTAGCTAGCTGCTAACGATGGCGAGCTTTTGTGGCTAGCCAGCGACTGTGATGCCGTTTGTTTATGTTAGCAATACGACAGCTTATTTGTTTAAGAAATGTACTGAATTCAAATATATCGTGCTTTGTGGTGCATTCTATTACTCATTGTGATTGCTTAATTTAAAAGACGTAACACCACATTTCAATAGGACCACCGAAACCTAGTTAATGTTAATGTTGGCTAGCTAACGCTAGGTGGAAATGTTCTATGTATAGCCAACAAGCTGTAAGTTTTAGCAAAAATTACTGTTAGCTATCAATGATTAGAGGTGCTGCTAACACGATACAAAGTGGTTCTGTCTGCAGGCAGCTCAACTGTCCAGCCATAGTTACTGAACAAGAACATCTTCTTTTGTTACTTCACCATTTATTTATTTTTTATGATGGAAAAAGCTTAGTGAGTAACGTTACACAAACCTTAGATAACATTGAGATTTGGTACAGGCCTTGCTAGTTGTCAACAATATTATATCGGCCATAACAAACGATCAAGCAAACCTTTTGATCAAGACAGCCTTAGTTAAGTTTGTATTGGTCTTTATTGTCGTGATCAAAGAAGGATACATGCCCCGATGGACTGATTGCTTCAAGAGGCAGCTGATTTTTAGGTTTTAGGCGTTGTAAAGGCCAAGGATATGATAGTTTTTCCAGAGACTGCAGCAATTGGCAGGTGAAACTGACATCATGTGGGAAACGACTTTCTTTTAAGTTGTTCAGACCACAAACTGTTATCTTGATATTTTGTTCTGTGTCATATTTATTTGGCATAATTTGTATGATCACATGACTTCAAATCATACACTTGTGATCACTTGCAATGAGGACAATAACACTAACAATCCACCAGTTTTGAGCTGTGCTGTTTCCTCATAAATCTAGGTGGTGGTGTTGTGTGTATGAGTGTTCCAGTCTGAACTATGGAACAATGTGCATGTGTGGAGCGGGAGCTGGAGAAAGTGCTCCATCGCTTTGTTATGTATGGCCACCAGTCTGAGGAGAGGCTAGATGAGCTCCTTCGCAGCGTCTGTGAGATACGGGGACAGCTGGTTGCATTTGGTAAGAAAAACTAACTAACACTCATAAGCAGACTGGGAAATGAACTTTATGATCCACGTTTTACACTTTTTAAAATCAAAGCCACACATGTTCTAGGCTATAGTTAATGTATTTATTCATGTATGTTGACAATGTTGGATCGCAGATAATAATAGAGATAGTAGCAGATAATAGTAGCCGATAATAGCAGAGATAGCAGATAATACTGACTATGACAAAAATAAGTTGCTTTCATATTATGATTATGATTAGTATTGTATTATTGTATTGTATTAGTATTGTATTATTATAACAATAATAATGTTTATATATCATTTTTCAAAACAAGGTTACAAGCCAAGAAAAACAAAAGTCAACAATGACAAAGATTAATAGGATAAATAGGACAGGATCACATAAATAAGACCGAAAGAGCAATGAGGTACCAGTCAGTACAAGTAGATAACATGAAAGGAATAAATAAATATCAGATAAGGCAATAAGGATAAAAATAAGTAAAAGTCAAATATCACAGAAAGGTTTTATGATAAGGCAACCAGTGAAGAGATGCCAAAATAGGGGAGATATTATCCTATTTCTTAGTTTTAGTTAAAAGCCTTGCTGCCGCATTTTGAACACATTGGAGGCGTTTCCATCCCTTTTTGTTGAGGCAAGTAAACAATATTGCAGTAGTCAAGGCGAGGTGAAATAAAAGCGTGTATCAAAGCTGTGTCAGGCGTGACAAGACACAATGATGAGTCACAGTTTATTGTGGATATGCATAGTGAAAACCATGTCTCTTTCTCTCTTGCAGGAGTTCAAGATGCAGACTTATCAGTCTTATCTCAGACTATGGCACAGTGTTGTAAGAATATCAAAGAAACGGTACAGATGCTCGCCTCCCGACATAAGGACATTCATGGCAGTGTGTCAAAAGTGGGCAAAGCTATTGACAGGGTAAGGGCAGGTCGTAACTCTGTGACATTTGATATTTGTCATACATGTATTTCATTTTTTGTGTATTTTTGGTCTGCTTTACTGCAGAATTTTGATGCAGAGGTAAGTGCTGTGGTGGCAGAGACAGTGTGGGACTCCCCGGAGAGACAGAAATACCTGAGTGAGACCATTGTAGAGCACCTGTACAGACAAGGCATGCTCAACGTAGCAGAGGATCTGTGTCAGGTAAATAATCTTTAAACTTTAAAGCAGTTATCGGTGTAAACCTAGGCTGAATAGCCTCAAGTTGTTGCTGCAATTCATAAAGGCAAATTATTTACAGTGATATCTTTAGGCTGTAAAGGCTAGTTTAAACCATATTTTTGTCAAAGGAATGATTGGAATAGCTCTTTATAAAATGCTGTGTCTCTTTTCTAGGAGTCTGGAGTAGTCATAGATATGAGTATGAAGCAGCCTTTTCTTGAGCTGAACCGAATCCTAGAGGCTCTGAGGATGCAGGACCTCAGACCAGCACTAGAGTATGTTTTTTTGTTTTGTTTTGTTTTTTTGCCACTTCATCCCTGTCTACTCATTCAGCATCTTGATAAACTTAGCCACTTTAATCAGTTGACTTGGACTATTAAACACTCGTGCAGCATTGAAGACAAAGTGGAAATTAGACTTTAACTCTAAAGTTAAATTTTGATGCTATTATTAATGCTATTATTGCTATATTGTGTGACAGTGTCTACATAGTTGATTACTTGCCCATGTCTATACCTCCTTAGGTGGGCAGTGACGAATCGACAGCGCCTTCTGGACCTGAACAGCAGTCTAGAGTTCAAATTGCACCGCTTGTACTTCATCAGCCTGCTCAACGGAGGCATCAGCAACCAACTGGAGGCCCTGCAGTACGCCAGGCACTTCCAGCCCTTCGCATCTCAGCACCAGAGAGGTAGGCAATATACAGCGCCAGACTGCATGGTGGTCTTTCACAGCATCCCACAAGTTGT
The DNA here is from genome assembly GCA_900660455.1 of Gephyroberyx darwinii. NCBI lineage: Eukaryota > Metazoa > Chordata > Actinopteri > Trachichthyiformes > Trachichthyidae > Gephyroberyx > Gephyroberyx darwinii. The sequence continues at coordinate 9,493 of CABFOQ010026163.1, read as the reverse complement.
CCCCTCTTACATATTGCCATCTCAATATTGACAACATGAGGTTAAATCCCTCTGATATTTTTCCTCTAATTTCCTCTAACACCTTTACTGCCTCTGTTCCCTCAAGTCTGCAGGCGTCCATATACAGGTGGTGGATAAAACAATAAAAACACTACATGAAAAAGGACTAAATCACTAAAACAACTAAATCAGAAAGGCAGCTACACAAGCAGGCTATATTAAGTTGACTGCCAATTATCTAAAAGCGGTCTGACACTTAACCCTTTTTTCCAAAGCAACATAAAGCAGCTAACAGAGTACCAGAGAGGCCATGTAGTTTCTGCCTGAGTTGCAGATGCGTCATAAAACCTGCAAAATTATTTTAAGTGTCACTGGTAACAGTCTTAAATCATGACAACATATGCCTGGACAAACTGCATCGGCAAACAGGAAGAGCAGTTGCAAGTCGAAACTTACTGACGGGGATAGATGGACACTAGTACTACATACTTGCTAAAAACCACAAAACAAAACTACAGTCTCAACAAAACCCTTTTTCTATCCCTGTAGATATCCAGATCCTAATGGGCAGTTTGGTTTACCTGCGTCATGGCATTGAGAACTCTCCCTACCGCAGTCTGCTGGAGACCAACCAATGGGCTGAGATCTGTAACATCTTCACCAGGGATGCCTGTGCTCTGCTGGGCCTCTCGGTGGAGTCCCCCCTCAGTGTTAGGTCAGAAGACCATGAACACCACACCCATGCTGGACCTCAGTTCTGATGCCTTTTAAAATGAGTTGTTCATTTATAGATCAGACTATAGACTTCGTTGTTATGATGTCATGATACTGAAACTAGTGTTATTACTACTGCTGCACTTAAGCTAATATTAGCTTAAGACAGCACTGTGCTAGTATTTGTTTAGAGCTCTACAGTGCACAATAATCTTTTGCTTAAACATTAAGAATGTTTCTTAACATGTAATAATACAAATGTTGCATCTAGAGTTATCTCATACTACAGGTACCAGTCCTGATGCTGTGCTAGCATAACAGATTTGTACTTTGAAGATGCTCTGCACATCTTTCATACTGGGATGTTTTATTTTCAAAAGAGTCAAGCCAGCCTGGGTTAGTTAAAGTAACTTAAGACTTTGTTTTTAAGGGTTTCTTGAGGGCCTGTCCTCCTCAGAGCTGTTGTGTGCATCAGCCATTTTCAAAATACAAAGACATAGCCAGTGTATCTGACAACAAATCATCAATCGGAAATACTGTTGGATAGTTGACTTTTGTAATGTCAAATAATTGTTGCAGCCTTAGTTTAGACAGTGCAGTTACTAACCAAGTCTTATTGAAGCCTATGTCCAACTGCAGTCACATTTTATCAGGCTTGTCTATCTCTCCTCAGCTTTGCATCAGGCTGTATGGCCTTGCCAGTACTGATGAACATCAAGCAGGTGATAGAGCAGAGACAGTGCAGTGGTGTCTGGACACACAAGGACGAGCTGCCTGTAAGTTCCTTTGGTCTTTGAATTCCCATGCAGCGCTGATCCTCCACACTCATTCCTCATACCCACTCATTTAATGGCCATCCATGTGTGTACACGTAGATTGAAATTGACCTGGGAAAGAAGTGCTGGTACCACTCCGTGTTCGCCTGCCCCATCCTCCGACAGCAGACCTCAGAGAGCAACCCTCCCATGAAGCTCATCTGTGGCCATGTCATCTCCAGAGATGCTCTCAACAAACTGACTAACGCTGGGAAGTAAGTCTGCGTCACAACTTGGTTGATTTAAAATTTGCATTGCAGGGAAAATGTAATCCCGCCGTAGCATTTTCATTTTCCGCTTTTACATCTGGGTCAAAATGAAAATTTAAATGCATGAATGAAATTTGCATTTCAATTTTCATGTACTAGTGTGTACATTCACTGACAATATTAATATGTTAATAAAAAATCCATTTGAGAATTTATTCTCCAAGGACATGTTCTGCTTTAATTGATAACAATATTCAAATGTTAATTCAAATCTGAAAATTCAAATGCAAATATAACCGCAAGCTGCGATTTGTGGGTTCAAACTGTTTTGTTACTGCAAACTGCAGAGTGACAGAAGAAGATGAATTCCACAAACAAATATATGCAGTTAACTGTATGTTTCAGTAAGCAAAGGCACTAGGACAGGGGCTTCCATTCTCAAACAACAAAGCCCAGTTTCAAAATAAAAGCCCCAGAAAAATACTATACTGTTAGCCCATATGGAAAAGATTTGTGGTGCCCCCTATTGCCCAATTTTAAGATAATTTTACAAACTTCTACCTACCTACAAACTTCTATAAATATCTACCAAGTTTTGTGATGATGGGCCAAACTCATTGATTCATGGCACAATTTACAATTAGGCCCACGCCCTTGTTCAGCAATGCCGTCACTCCCTATTGGTCAATTTGGAAAACATTTTGGGGACATGTTTCAACAGCTTAATTAAAATATCCACCAAGTTTGGTGATGTTTGGACGAACTGTCATTCATTTAAGGACAAATTTGCGCCAGGCCCATGCACATGTGTGGAACTGGTGGTGCCCCCTATTGTGCGATTTCAAAATAGTTTGACACATGTGGTTCAACTTTGTAATGAAACATATCCTACGATTTTTGTAATGATTGGACAAACAATTTCTGATTTATAGTCTGATTTGTGTTATGCCACGCCCATTTTTTTGCATTTGTTGCGCCCCCTAGTGGTCGATTATGTAGACATATCCTGCAAGTTTTGTGATGATTGACCCAACAATTGTTGACTTTGGTCTAATTATGTGCTGATTTCTGATTTATAGTCTGATATGTATGCCACGCCCTTTTGAAGTTCATTGGTCAATATCTCGAAAACTAAATAAGATATCAGCAAGCTTTATATAACTTTTGCTAAGCTTCGTCCAGTAATGATCCACAGAAAATTTGGTAGCAATCGGACCTACAGTTTAGGAGGACATGAAAAATAAAATGTGTTTTTTAAGAAATTCAAAATGGCGGAAGATTTTGTCACCTGGCCTGTCGTGGTTAGGGTTGAACCAACCTACAGGGTAGGGTATATGACTCTTGAACCACATATTCTAACATCCTGCTCTCCTCTCCTCACATTCCCCTCTCTTGTCCTCAGGTTGAAATGCCCATACTGCCCCATGGAGCAGAATCCGTCAGATGCCAAGCAGATCTACTTTTGATACCATTCACTCTCGTCAGTAAGGCTGAAGTTCCCTGGAGCTCCTTGCATCCAGGACCATTTGCTCTGGCCCCCCTCCCCATGTCCCTGATCTATTATTATTATTATTATTATTATTATTATAAGCATCAAGGTTTTATCCCAGTGCTCATCTGAACAGCCTTGGCCATCCCTAATCCGACTTGGACCCTCCAACTTCCCTTAGTGTACAGAGACCAGTGGGGATGGTCCAACTACAACCTGTTGTAGAGTGAGGAGTCTGTCAGTAATGAGAAGACCCTCACAAGGAAGCGCCTCAGAAAAGGATCATTCATTGAAACTCATTTGCAAATGCCTGCAAAGTTATAGGCTTATACTTTTAAAGTATGTACTGCTTTATAGTGTTTGTTTTCTTGGTTTTATTGACTGTTTGAGTTGGCTTACGGATGACTGATGCTCCTTTTCGCTTTTCCCTTTAAGTTTTTTTTTGACAGAAGCAGCTGAATGACTATGAATGGGTGTAGAGTGGGTATATGGTATGGTTAGAAAGTTTCTGATTTCAGGATAGTATTTAACTTCTATTATAACTGAGAAAGACCAGAGAAACCTCTGAAAAAGTATATTCAATTATAAATTGTATCAAAGGTTTTTCATTTGCTGGTGGAGGGAACTGTAGAGATCTATCTTGAATCGAACACTGATTGTGAAATGTGACCCATTCTCCTCCATGATGTAATAAAGGCCTCACCTAGTTGAAAGTCACTGTTGGCTGATGTATCAGTTTGATCAGTAGAACGACCAAGTCATCAATGTTGCGACGGCTTTTTTGGTGACTGACTGCACCAGCAAGATTTTCCTCATGAAGCCATGTGTCTTGTTCTATATATGTATTTAACAAATCACAAAAAGAAAACAAAAAAAATATATACTGTGAAATGTGCTTTTGTTTCTATTTTTCATTGCGAGAGCCAGTAAGGCTCATGTAAGATAGTAAACTGAACAGCAACGCACGTAATCAACAATACTGCATAACTTTCAGTACTAAGGATTTGACAGGAACCATCAGTTGTGCCATTGCCTCACTCAGTCCGACATTGTGTATCCTAAGCTTGCACACAGTGTGATTTGGAGATGTGTAGTTGTGTGATGGTAGCCGTATGGTCTAACTTGCAGTGACTGTAGGCTTGTGATTCAGCTTTACTTGTGGGTGGGGAAATCCTCTGATCATTGTTGCTGTTGTTTAATATATATACACATAAAATGCCTCTGCTGTATAGGTTTAGCTTTGATTTGAGATTGCGTCAGAATAGAAACATTGGAATCCATACATTTCCTCAGGGCTCATTGTAACAATACACACCACACTGCAGTTTTAATGGAAAGGTATACATTTATATAGGAAGTCTTGAATCAAAGATTACCACATATTTGGCCAACAGGGCCATGCACTTTCAAAGTTTGTAGTAAATGGGTTTGTATATATTATTCAATTGAGAAAGCTTCAAATTACTCCCGGGGAAAGTGTGCTTCAAGGTCCAAGCCATTTGGATGTATAGTTTGTGTAGATATTCCATACTAATAGTGCAAGTTCCCGATGTCCTCTTGAAAATGGTGATGTCACCTCACACTGGTGAGGCTTATTTGTTCAGCAGGCACTGCACCAGCATAGCTCACACTGACAATGCAACATAACACTCATCACTGGTTTTAAGTCAGAATATGAAAAAGATGATCAATGTCATTTTGTCTTATTTTCTAAAATATCATTTTTATTTGGTAAAGGCACACGTTCTGTGTGAAATTTCACTGAACTTTCATTTGCTTTTTTCTTTCTGTGTTTGACAATCATTCATTGCTTCTTTGAGTCTTCTTCATTTTGACTGCTAGCCTTCCATACTTCCTTCGTATAATTTTTGTTGAATGTTTGCATTTCCTGCTTTGTGCGTTATGCAAGTGTTATTGTAAATATTTATCCTCTAACATGTTTCATATACTTGCATCTGAAAATAAAATAAAAACTTTATACTCCAAGTCAGTTTTGGAGTCTTATACTGGCATTTAGTGGTTGATTGCTCATGTTAGAAATGGTGATTCACTGGCCTTTGTTAATTCATTTCTATCCCTTTTATCACCACCTGGTGGCGCTTTTGCTGCATTATCACTACTTAAACTAAAGTACACGTCTCACATGAGATTTTGATGAATTTTTAATTACTTTAATTCAATAAAAAAAGAAAATGATACAGTAATATTTAATATCTTATAATCACCTTGTTCGTTCATCCAGTGCTTGCTTAATAATCATAGTGCTGCAACCGTCCCGCAGAGCAATAACATACAGTATGAGGTAAGAATCTTTTCGCATCCCACTCCAGTAAATCACTCAACCGCTCCACACCTATGTGAACTGTGCAGTTATATTAAGCCTAGGTTTATATAACGTATTTAATGTCAAGGTAAGGGCCTTGTGATTCAACCACAGCTCATGTCTATTCAGATTATGACCCCGCATGAAAAACAAACCTGCATGTGGACTCTCTCACTTCAACACAATTGTATGATATTCACATGCATACACACAGGCACACACAGATACAGAATTGTATAATCCCCTTCGGG
>CABFOQ010026162.1:0-14561 GCA_900660455.1 Gephyroberyx darwinii | reverse complement strand
GTTCTGTTTGATTGTTGATGGAGAGCAGCTGTGTGTTCCCCATCTTCTCAGGATCTCCCCGTGGTAGTACACATGGTTGACCACTACTCCCAGGTGGCGCTGCTGGGGCCAAGGGTGCTGTGGGACTGGTCCACCACAGTCCCTAAAACCCACTTTCCATCACCTCCAACTCAGTCTGTCGTCATTTATTTTGAATGTTAATGACATGTATAACATAACACAAGTGTTGTCATCGACATATCTTTCTGTTTGTCTTGTCAGACAACTGCAGAACCATAGAAAAGTGATTCAGGATCACAAAATGCTAACTGCTAGCTAACAGGCTAACGTAGCTATCAAGCTAGCGTTAGCAGGCAGTAATTTTCTGCGTGTCCAATATTGAAAATGCCAGAGTTGTTGTGCACGTCCACACACAAAATCTTCCAAGTTCTATATATGCATAACTCCAGAAATGGTATAGGAAAATATATGCTTACATCACGTTATAAAACCTGCTTTTGTTAGCTAGCCAGCTAACATTTTAGCAGTTTATGTGAACAGAATATGTGAAAGACGTCTAGAAAGAGATGTCTTATTTATTGTTTGAACAAAGGCAAAGTTGCGCCAGCTTCAGCTTCTCCTCAGTTTCACCTATCTTTGACAGTAGCGATACTTTTCCAAATTTATATTCTCATTTTAGGGCCAGCTAACCTTATTATTTAGTTGGTGTGTTGGTTTCTTGCCGGTGAATAACAAAAGGAGTTATAGATAGACACAGAGACAGAAAGCGTGGTCACAGTGATTTTTATTATTATTATTCTGAGAGCGAACAAGTGCCACAAAGTGAAGGAGACAGCATAATAAGTGGTTTCCAATTCTAAAGTGAACATCCTGTGTAACCCAGTAGTCAGAATCTATTATCTCTCCACCCTCCTCTCTCGCTGCTATTGATAGAATACTAAAAGTGGGATTAAAGCCTTCTCCCACACTGCCAGGTCAATCTGTTGTTGTATCTCCCTGTACATTTACAGTTCACTGCCGAGAATAGGAACGTTTTGTTTTAGTTTTCCACATAGCATGACAACAAAAATTGTTTCATATAGTTTAAGAATACACAATGAAAAGGAAAGACTCTTTTGCAGGCATAAAAGTGCAGGATGCTACAAATAATTATTATTTCACAATAAAAAGGGATTAATGACAATTAAAGTAAAATGGAGATTGAATATTAAAGGAAAAATCCCCCCTGGGATACTTTCACACTGTTAAATATCATCAACTTGTGATGCATTCCAGGATGACGTCAATTTGTGATGACGTGTTTTAATTTACTTTTTTGGTGTACCCACTTTCCCTCAACTTGTCTCGTCTACTTCTGTGTCAGTGACTACCTACAATTCCCAGAATGTCTTGCGATAACATGTCGCATTTAGCTGTGGGTTACATAAGAAGGTGGGCAGAGCAATAGTGATGGTGGAGCAAGAGTTTCTCAAGTCGAGAAAACAGTGACAGTTGTGCCCCGTACTCAAAACACATCATGTCTTATGGTTGCATTGCATTATGGTCTATTGAGTTTACCTGTATGATTGTTGAACGTTGGAACAAAATAGTGAGTCTAGAAATTAGACCTTGCTCTTTGATTTCTCTACACCACCAAACGACAAAATATGAAGAAAACAGCTATTGGTGATGCACATTGCATTTCTAGACATAATATATTTGTATGTTAGAAACATCTTTTTTCCAGAAATCATCTCGCGACCCCCCCCAAGATCATGCCACAATCTCCCTGGGCCCCCAGATTGAGAAGAAGCGCCTCAGGAGAGAAAATAATATAGAACCACTGCATTCTTGAAGTTACACATAGTTGTGGTGTGAATGTCCTACTCTGCTCTCTCCTCGCCCTGCCATTGACAGAATACTGAAACATGGATTACAGCTCTCTCCACACTGGTGAATCTATAGGACTGGACTGGACTTTTTTAAAGTTTTTTTTATAAGCTGATGCCAGAGGATGGGGAATTTAGCTTACTTTGCCGGGACAATAGAAATAGACAAGTACTAGGCTGACAGGAGCACAAGAAATGTATGAAAGAGAGGAGGTCTGGAAAGAGAGAAAACCTAGAATTACTCAGGTACTTTCATTAGGTGGCAGAAAGATAATATGGTCAAATTTTCTGAAATTGAAACATTTTTTCTTTTCATTCTAATTTTAAGTGCTTTACAAGTAAATTTGATTTGATTTGAAAAGCAGACTTCCCATGAACATTGCTGATTGGGAATACTTGTTGCCAGCTGCAATAAAAGTTAGATTGTGAAGAAGAGGAAAGTGCAGTTCTTCTCGCACTCGTTTTAGGATTTGCACAGATGCACTTCTCTCCCAGGTACTGCAGATAAGCTCGGATCATATCAAATGCCGTAAGATTATCCAATTAAGATGATTTGCAATAGGCAAAGAACCACTACATTGAGAACGACAGGGGTAAGTTACATTATTTAAGGAGTGGCAGTTGCTGTGGAAAATCACCATAGGGACATTGAGTTGGCGGTAACTGGCTAGCCCAGATATTAGAGACCACCTTTCAGCAAGACCCTGAATCCCTATCAGTTACAGGGCTGCAGTTCTGTAGCTGACCTTGACCTCTGACCTCACTGTGGAGGGAGCTGGAGAAATGAGAATCTATCAACAGGAATCACAAAATTGTATTATATATTACTGCATACTCAAATCCCTACATTGCCAACATTATAGGCAGGGTCAACGCCACATATTCCTTCACACCAAGAATGTTAAAAGGGTATTTCCTTTATTGTAGAATTAGAGCAGATCTGGAAGGAAGGTGAAAATCTGAGGGGGATGAATATAAAAGGAAAGGTACAATGTCCTATGATGCCCTGTTCTTCACCCATCACACAGTAGGACCATGCCTATATTTGTAGTGGCATCATTTACAGTCAAAGTCATATTGACTATATATACAATGGTTTGACTTACAGAGAAAGTCATTATAGATTATATAACACTGGGTGGATAGACTATTTATAAGGATTTGACTTACAGTGAAAGTCATGTAGACTATACATAACTCCAGTTGATGCATGGATGCCATTAGCCAGATGCTTCTAAACAGCTGTTTGGATGAATGCCCGCCTCTGGCATTTTTCTTTTCTTTTCCTTTTTTTCTCCATGCTATTGTCTTTTGCTATTTACATTGTAAAAGGACATGTTTTGGAGAACAGCAGGAACTTTGAGAAGCTGTGAGTTACAGTGCAGACAGCAATCTAGCTCAAGCCATTGTTGAAGTCCCATATCCTGTGCAATTAATTTGCCTTTTACTTGGGTCAGAATGTGGCCAATGTAAAACCTTGGAGGAAGCAATATACAACATGCAGAAAGAAGCAACTGATCAAACAGGTTCTGATCCAATGGTTTCCTCCATTACAGAAGATATGGGCCATTCTACCAAAATGGTTCAAATTGGGGCTTACTTTGTATTCTTCTCCCAAAACTTTGACTACACATTTAGTATGTTACACCATATCTAAGACACACATACCAACCAAGTTTCTGAATTTACTGGAGTTCTTTTCCTGTCCCAAAATGTGTCACTACCAAATAACATTGTGAAACATGGGAAAAATGGAATACATTTACTTATTAACATTTTGCTTTGTTCCAACTTTAAAGGATATTTTTTTTCCAAATTATTAGATCAAAATCTAAATTAAATCTTTCTTCATAATTCCATAATTAGTGGTGAAATTGCATGAACAATTAATCAATTACAATTAATTACATGTGTCTGAAAGTGACAATAATATTTTGGTTGCAAGATGGCAACGTGTTCCCCTTGTTGGGGACAGCGATTCTTAGTGTTTAAAAATAAAAATCAAGAAACTCTACACTAATCTTCTTTACAAATTGATATGAATCTTTCAACTTCCCTTCTGAAATGTAGGTGTTCGAGGTAGAGACAGCAACCTCCCAATAGAAACTGGCATATAATTGTTGATTTATACATATTTAACTTATTATTATCATATCAATTAGTGCCTTGGACTCGAATAGACCCAAACATGGTCTTGATAAACATAAGAAATCTGAAAACTAAATTTGTTTCTAAAATTATTTTCTCAGAGGGGGACTACAATTGGAACCATTTTGGTAGAATTGCCCATATATGTATAATACTGTATGTTCACACTCAATTTGATTTTGAAAATAAGATTTTTCAGAAATGGACCGCTCCATGCCGAAGTCCACCTTTTGCCCTACCGCTAAATTGATTTTAATGACAAAATCAAACTTTTGAGGGTCTATTTTTTCTGTTTTCTCTTTACTCATGGAAAAATGGATCATAGACATTTTTTGACCATCGCTTCCTGCCACACAGTACGTTGCCACGATTGCCTCCAAGGTTTTACATTGGTTCAGATAAGGATAAGCAAATGCATTGCAACTTCTTAAGGCTGTTTAGCTGCTTGATTGAAGCCCTCCAAATCACGCATCTATTCAGTGCTACAGTGGTAATCGTAACAGAAACCCCATTGTGCATCTATCTACTGTGCATCTATCCATAATAGACCACAGTAGATCCCTTTGAAAGCCACATACACACTGGCATTTTAGGTCACTGGAAACAGATCTTTTGCAAAACACTAACATCATGGCCATGAACCTACGAGCAATGGCTAACGGTTTGTTTACACGTGGTCAGTACTATTAGGTTTAATTACATTGTGTTGTTCACCGTGTTTCCATAAAAAGTAAAAAAATCTCTCCAACTTTAGGAATCGTGCCTGAAGATGTGTATTCACTGTGTGTATTATTAACCCGCCGCTCAAGAAGAAGCTGAATATGTGTTTGACACAGTTTGAAGTTGCACTTCAAAATAAAAGTATTTAGTAACTTGTCCACAGTAACCTGTTCAGTGTTTTTTGTCCTAGTTTTAGTGATGTTATGAATACGAGACGTCGGGTGCAAAGGTCCGTTTTGTTTACTTTGTTCTTTGTGAAACTGCAGCATATTGGCAAGTAAATGTTCAGTTTGAATGAGACCCGTTTTGGTTATTATTAGAAGCTTCCACTTCACTACAGCCTCGCTAGCAGTGCTCGGCTACTTGTCTCCATTTCTTCACTCATCGTTGTTTACAGGCATACATAAAACACGTGCGTTTGTTGGCACGTAAAGGGGAAGAGTACACCCACCTACGTATTTTTATTGGCCTAGGCATGCTGTCCATCAGGCAATGCTAAGGACTGATGCTCGCGCGCGCTATGTATTAGTCAAAATCCATTGTCTACTGGTACAAAGGTATAGCCAAATCCATACTGTGGCGCATATTTCTACCGGTGTACCGTTTATACCGTTTATACCGCCCACCCCTAATATCAACCACCACAATACAAAATCCTAAAGCAGGAGTTTGGAAAATAGAGAAAGGCTGACATGATAAGAGCTGCGGGAAGACCTGCTGGTTTCTGTAGATTGTATTCTGACCTGTGGAAACCTGGCAGAGGGAAAAGCACGGAGCAGCAGCACAGACGGCAATATAGCAGTCATCAAACCCTGTCTGACACCACGCATTGTTCTGTGTTCTGGGTGTGTGTGTGTGTGTGTGTGTGTGAGAGAGAGAGAACGAAGGAGAGAGAGACACACACACCGATGTGAGAGTTGCTGTTGTTTTGCTGCATGTGTGTCTCTCTCTCTCAGACACTATCTCTCTCTCTCTTTCCCACACACGCACACACACACACACACACACACACATACACACACCGGTGAAGAGCTGTTTCTTAGCAACGACCACAGACTGTACTCTGCAAGATCTCTGTCTTGCAGGTTCCTTCTCTCCCTCAAGTGTCTGTCACTACACTACCAATTAGTGGTCGTCATAGCGATAGCATTTAGTGTCCGTTACAGTAATGCCAGTGCAGCATCTGTCATACTGATCCCAATTAACGACTCACGCACCACTAACTACCATGCAGAGTTCAAATCCATTTTGCTCCGGTGTTGTCGTGAACAGGTTGTGTGCGAAAAATGCGAGAAAAGTGGTAAACAGATCAGAATTGGAATTCGATGTCAGTTTAAACACAAAGTGTGCAGGAATTTGCCTTAGATTAGATGAAACATTAATGATTGGGTAACATTTGTTATGCAGTTGGCATCGGTACACACTGACACACTTGACACCATGTAATAATAATGTGATACTTTAGATACACACATTAACACACACACACACATGTCAGAGGTCAGCTACAGAACAGTACCCCTGGATCTGGTAGGGATCTGGTGTGCGCGCAGGGTGTGCAGCAGGGTGTGCGCGCTCATTGACGTGCACGCTCGCTGATGTGCACGCTCGCTGACGTGGGGGGGCTTGAGTCCAGGTCGTCCAGGTTGTTGAAGGATGGTCCCGCCACTTGTTATCCCACCGAGCAGTGTGGCTTGCAATGTGTGTTGGAGCTGCACAGAAAACAGTTGCAAAATGGTCCACCATGCCATAAAGACTAATGAAAGAATGATATATACCACAACGTGCAACATGTAATAATTTGTCGCTTGCTCTGGGGTTTTTTTTGTATGCTGTAGATTAACATTATGCACAATTATAACAATGATCTGAGAGATTACCTGCTTAGATGTTCTGCAAACACACACATTTCTTACCTGTCAATTACATTCGATAGCTGGAATTATAGGGATGCAATCTCTGCTTGTTGGATCCAATCAGTGCCGGCTCTGGCCTCCGGGGGGCCCTAAGCAAAAAGTTTTTTTGGGCCCCCCCGGTCTACAATGAATCACATTCCACAAAGGCAGTAGCTTACAAATAAAGACAGTTCTCTTATAAAATTTCAAATAAATGTATTTAACAACAATAGGTTATTACAATTGTAACAAAAAATAGATATGATACAAACAGCAAATAAATTGAAATATTTTCGAGCAGTAGTGCAAAATATTGAAAAACTAAAGTTCTACTGCAAAAAGATGAAGTGTGCAACATAGCCCAGGGTCTGCTAGGCTCTTTAATAGTCACAGCACTAAGGAGACTACTAAGGAGACTACTGTCTTGAGCGTCTAGCAGTGATTACAGCCAAACTATCAGATTCTAGGTAACTGGAGACAAAAGGTTTTTTTCTACTCCACGTAGATCATAAATCCCTGAATATAAAAACGACTCATTGAAATCGGTTGAGAAATGTAAACGTTATAGTGCTGTTCATCCAGAAAAGCTCCCCGTTTAGTTGTATTTTTTTACAGGCCAGTCTTGCCTGGTCCAATATGATGGACGCGTTAGCTATCGGCTCAACTGAGCGTGTTTTCATTAATTAAGCACCGATTAAGCACTGCTATAGCCAGCTAAATAAATCAATTATAACATGTCATGTGAGTTATTTTATTGCTTACCTTTATCTCGAGCTCCTCTTTCTTCTCGAGCCTTCTTTTTTTTTTACGTTTCTCTGCGCTGGAGGCATATGCCTGTTTAGGTGCCATATCTTTTGACGTTGTTGAGATTGACATTGTGTGCACGCATGACTTGGACGTAACTAACGCCCCCTTAACCAATCAGATCTGTCCATGATATGGGGGCCCCCATGGCATCTTTGTGCCAATACAAAATATGATAGATCAGAGAAAGTTTTTTGTAAATGGGGGCGGGCGGCCGGGGCACCTATGGGGGTGGGAGCCCTGCGTAGGGCTGCCTATAGGGGCAATTATGTCTCTTGTCCTTTTTTTCCATTGCATGGGAAATGTCCTAATTTTACCTCTACTTAAGTGATAATTAAGTAAACTACCAGTCTTTTCACCCCCTTCTTGTTCCCTTCAATAGCACAAAATAGAAGGCTCGATCTGGCGCAACACACTGTGCAACTCAGAATCACCAAACTGAGAGGCTGTTGTGTGCAGTCATGTTTTAGTGGGAGAAAAAAAAACTGCTATTGGATCTAATGGCCAGGTAGGAAATGCGCCAGTGGATTTCAAACAATCATTTCTCCTTTTCACAGCAATCTCAGAGTATGACGTTGACATACGTGCTATTATCTCATCAAAGCAGGAGAGGGGAGGGAGAGAGGTAGGTTGACATGGTAATTCAGAAGAGAAATATGAGGAAAGGAGGTGAGAGAGAAGGAGGGAAATAGAGAGATTTTGCACACACTCGCTTGTACAGTAGACAACAAACTATAGTAGACCCCTGCAGAGTCAGAGAGAGAGTACAATGGGAACCTGCTGGCTTGTACAAAACAAGCTCTGCTGCACGCTGTCAAGCTGCTCTCTAAAATGTGGGGTTTGTCACCAGCTGTGTGTGTGTGTGAGTGAAAGTTTACCATGTTGACGATGCGGTTCATTGTGTGGGAGAGAGAGAAGGAAATAGAGCTGGAAGATGGAGGAAAATAGAGAGAGAGGGCAAAGTGGAGAGACAGAGGGTGAAAAAAGTGTATTTTTACCGTTAAAAAAAGTGCCGTTTTATTGTCTAAAACTGATTGGTAGCCGTCTGCCAAACTTGCAAACATGTTATTGCTTATGTTATTACTGTCTCTCACCATGTTATTTTCAATAACATGGTGAGAGACAGGGTAGAGGAAGGGAGTGGATGCATGAAGAGTGCCAGAGACACAGACACTCCAGAAAGTGTGTGTCAGAGACACTCTGTGTCTGTTCTAACTCAGGATCTCAGCAGTGAAGCCTACTGCTTCTGCTACTTTTTCTTTACATTAATGACAAACAATGAGAAATGTTTACAGAAAGAACAAAAATTCTCTTTCAAACATTAAAAATTACATTATACCAAATACAATGTGTAGTGATCGTACAGAATTTACATAGTAGATGGCTGAATTTACTGGAATCAGAGAAAAGCTTTTTTTAAATTTTCATATAACAAACACTTTTCATTCAACAGAATGAATATAAACTGAATATAAATAATGCACTGCATTATAACTTACTCACATGTATACTTTGGAGCAACATACCTGGAGTAGAAGACAATAAACACATTAATGTCTTCACTCAAGCGTGGTGTCTGTTCTAACTCAGGATCTGCACATACAAAACAAAAAAAAAAACATTCACTTTCAATGCTACATTATTGTCAAAACTAGCTAACGAAACAGAGTTAAATGTTGCTGGCGAACTTGACAGCTAACTAGCATTCATAAACGTGGTCTGATGAAAAGTATTCATCAACTTATTATCAGCAGACAAAACTGTACAGAAATCATCACAATGCATGCTAAACTAGATAGTACACATCATGCATTAAAGTGAGCAACTTAGATTATGTTTTCTTTCATGCAAACAATGAAATACAGGGAGCATTTTGTATAACACACATAGCTCAGCAGTCAAGCCTACCACTTCTGCTGGAGTACGGCAACACTGCAAGGACAAAACACTCGCAGACCTGCAGTACACCACAACTCCAAAGGAAACTCCATAACAATTTATACTGGTTGGGACTGCTATGGTGAAATTTCACCATAACCAGAAGTATATTTCTAACTCTTACACAAAGGTATTTCAAAGCAGCAGGGTGTGAGGAAGGTAGATGCGCACGGGCATAGGGTGGTGTAATAAAGCTCCAGGAACCAATGCTTTACAGGTGAAGACTTTTATAATAATAACCCAGAATGGGTGCACGATATTTACAGTGATAAATAATTAATTTAAGGAAAAGAGAAAAAAACAACAACTAAACAGATAAACTTGTACAAAACAAAATAAACAGAGTCTCAAACTCTAGCCAGCGCAAATCTCTCACTAAAGGTATTTTTCAGGTCACGGTGCTCTCACAGCAGCACCAACCTTGCCCCCTGATGGGTAAACCTAAATACCTTTTATAGGCTCTCCCTAAACTACTCTGCTTTGGGAGAAACCACTTTCCTAATTTACAGAGGTAAAAACATGCATATCAACAAAATACAGATTACATAGGCCTTATACATAATTATCTGGTAGAACTCAGTCACTTCACTTCGACAAAATATAAGGAAGACATTAAACGTCTCAAAAATAATATAGGAACATATTAATATTTTCAATAAAATTATCCCATATCGGGACAGAGTGGTCTGAGCGCGTCACCATAAATGGGGCAATGGAGCACGTGTCCGCTCTTTGTCCTCGACAACCGCGCTCGCTGAAACTACCGGTATGTGTGAATGAATGGGTGATAAACGGCGATCTGGTAACGTGGTGAATAAGTGATTGAAACTACTGTATGTGTTGTGGTTACATCAATCCAGGTTATGGTGTACACTGTTATGGAATATGGATAAACAACGTAAGTTTAATGAAACACACAACACAGGTAATGCAATGTATAGTCTGACAGATGACTGGACAATGAAAATGATATGGAGAGGAAGTGACATGTAAAACGGTATTGTTGTAAGGGTAAATAAATAAAGCGTGCGATGTCTGCTGCGGGCCGCATCGTAACACAGGGGAAGAGGGAGGGAGCAAAATATTTCAGCTTCCTCCCATTGTCTTCTGTTTGATTCTGTGATTGGCTGTTGTCAGCCGAACAGTAGAACTCTGTGTCACGCTGCAGCACTTCTTTCGCCCCTTATCGCCGTCACGTCACCCTGTCTCCTCAGAGTGACTTGCAAAAAAACCCAAAAAACCTCAAAGGAAACATTTTTGGCGGGAGTTTTCTGTATGTTGCGCACCGGTTGCCTCATGTTGCATCAATGACACGGTTACAGATGCCGGCTTGACTTGTTATAATCCCTGAAATAATGGTACCTCTTAAAGACACAATCCGGAGCTCCATGAAAAAGTTTTGTTCTTGATGCTAGCTATGAGCGGTAATAAGCAGTTGAGATCCTACATATGTCATATTGGAATGAAAGTGAAATAAATATGAGCAGTGGAAGGGAATGCTTGTGAAACATCTTTGGTTTTGATCCATGATTGAGGGCTGAATCCAGTGTACAGATGCACTGTACTTCAAGATGCTATGTGTAGCATGTTAACATGAATAAATCATTTGTGCATTCATTTGGAGACGTGAGTGTAATTACTGTAAACAAGCCAATCACTGAGAAGACTGGCAGCCTCGACCGGCTCTACACTGCATTTTAAATGACGCGCCACCGGGTTGGTGGGTTGGTGAATTTGGCGGGAAATCGGCTGGAAGGGAGATAGCTTTATGCTACTACACAGGAAGAAAGAGCTAAAAAATGTCTAAAGTTTCTTGCAAGACGTTTTAAAAAATCAACATGTTTATCCAATTAATAAAGCGTAAGAGAAAAGCTTTTACAAAATAAATAAAGTTCTTTGTGACAGGAATCAACAGGGTTTATGGGAAATGTGGTCTTTATCTGGAGAAATACTAGCACTAACAATACTACTGGTGTGAGATAGAGGCTACCAATGATCTCAACCATGATCTCATTTGTCTACGGTAATTATACCAAATCACAATTAATTTGACATTAATATATCGATGTTTAAAATTTCTACATATACAGCACCTTAAATCTAACTTTGGGAAAAGAAAGGGTGAGGTAAATTGTTTATTCTTTCTCATAAGCAGACATGCATGCAAACATGTCACATTTTGACCTAATTTAGCTGAACTTTAATAGATGCTTCACAACAAGTACATGGATGTTGAATGAAAATAAAAGAATAGAAAAGAAGAGAAAAAACGTTATTATCCATTTCTGGAAAATTGTCTTGTAAATGAATGTAAAATTAAAGCATTTACTTAGCGTTTAAGCTTCCCATTCCTCTCAGGTCTTATCAATGTCCTCTTCCTGGACTTCATCAACGACCTCCTCGATGTCTACTTCCTTGACGTCTGACTAGTCATCTGCGGTGTCACTGTCCAATCAAGAGCTTTAGGTTAGCCCAGATGACCACCAGTTTTTCGACCCTTCTATTGGTGAGCCTGTTCCACAACTTTGTGTTCCCAAACATTGCTTTCCGCAGAATACTTAGGGTCAAGCAGGTGTGCTGCTGCATTTATTGGCTTCATGCAGAACTTTTTATGCTTCTCTGTCTATTTGACAACTGAGGTTTCCTCTGCTTGAAGCAGCAGGGAAGTGGGCAGGGCAGTCTGGTTTTCTTATTTGATCTCAGCAAACAGACATATATATTTACTCCCGTTATATCATTAAAATGACCTGGTTGCATGTGGTCCTTTGCCTCAAGTAGTGTGGATGTGGCCTCATAGCCCTGCAATAGTGTACTGAGAATGATCTGTACTGCACATGTGAAGGAAGAATGCACAGTGCATGCAGAGTGCTGCAACTAGTCTACTGAATTTGTCATGCTAATGGTTATCTGCATTGATGAAAGAATGCACTGCACA
The DNA here is from genome assembly GCA_900660455.1 of Gephyroberyx darwinii. Taxonomy (NCBI): domain Eukaryota; kingdom Metazoa; phylum Chordata; class Actinopteri; order Trachichthyiformes; family Trachichthyidae; genus Gephyroberyx; species Gephyroberyx darwinii. The sequence continues at coordinate 2,253 of CABFOQ010026162.1, read as the reverse complement.
GGATTCCAAGAAGAAGACTCATTTATTTGCACACACACGCAAGGGGAAGTGCTGGGCGAAACAACACACACATGCAAATTGGGTGTCCGAAATGAATGTTTCCTCTGCATTTATCCCATCCCAGCTGTCCTTCCTACTCCAGCCCTCTTTCTTTTGGCGCCCAGGGACCAGTTCCAGATCAATGTCATGGTCAGGATGGGACAGGATGTTGCATGTTTTAGAAGGGGGGCTTTTTATAGGAGGAGACCCATGTGAGCACAGGGAGAACATGCAAACTCCACACAGAAAGGCCTGAGAGATAACCCACCTGGGCACCCCAGAGTCAACAGCGCCTCAGGCAGGAATCGAACCCAGGACCTTCTTGCTGTGAGGAAGCAGAGCAAGCACTTTAGCACTGCGCCACCGTGCCATGTTGTTTTGGGTTGTTGTTTTGGGTGGTTTTAACCAAAACATGCTGCAAGATTTAGAATTGCATTTTATGTGTATGTTCCCGGTTATAGGCTAACTTTTGCTTTACAAATTGTTAGAAATTCCCAAGCTCAACTTCCCATTGGAAATTTGGGAAACTGTTCCATAAATGTTCCTCCTCTTTGCACCCCTACAAGACAATGCAACAATATGTTAAAAAGCCTTTATCCTATTTGACCAGACAAGTTTATCCAATCCAAACGTCTATACCCTGACAAGGGTATGGAAATCTTTACCTTACAACAACTAGAGTTTATGATGAAGCTCGTATACCCTGTTGAACACTATGGAGCCTGTTGGGCATAGTTTTAAAATTACAATTATGACTAGCCAAATAGAATTTTTAACATATTTTGCAGTGTCTTGGATCTCTCTTTTTTCCACATTCGTACTATTATTCAAACCATTGAGCACCCAACCCCATGACGTTTAACATTGGAAACTAAAGAGCATTCCAGCCTCCAATAAATTATATTTTACACAACTGGGTGTTAAACAACTAACTAACTCTACACCCTTGAGTATTACTCTACACGTTATTATTGGCTTGGCAATGATTTCCAATGGTATATATTGTAGTGTATGCAGGAGACATCAACTTCCCCCTCCTCCAGACTAAACAGAATACCTGTCAACATCTAAAGGCTATCGCATTCCATTCTAGGGTGTTTATGTTACAACAAGACCCCCACTGGGTCCCCCAGGAACTCCCAGGAATCCTGCCTGCAAAGAGGGATTTCCCCCCATAAAACCATGAAAAGTAACACTTTACAGGTTCAACCAGCCTGCTTCGGTGGCATTAGGAGATGGGACCAATGACAAGGGTCAGGGGAATTTACAGACCCTTTGCATTCCAAGAGCAACACGAAGAAAGAGAACAAAATAACTCACAACTGCAATGTACTGTAAAAATGTGCTTTCTGTATGTGTTCTCTTAGATATAAACTTCACATCCTGTGGCAGATGATGTACCTTACTCTCTCATGTATTTTCTCTATTATTCAAGGCACCCAGAGTGTTTTATTAGGACTACTTATCTACTTATCTCTTCTTTATCTACTTGCAGGTATTGAGTGGTAAGACAGTGATGTTTGCTTTAAGGTGATTAAATATGTCACTTGCATCCCCATGTGATCAAGTAAAATTATGTTTTCTGAACCTGAGCTGGAAATGCAGTTTTAGGGAATGGTGATCACCGGTCATCAGGTTGTACATCTAAGACTGCAAATGAGGGAAACACCTACCATCCTGACATACCAGATGAACTTGAACGAACAAAAAACTACTCAGAATAACTCAACTATCCATATCAGCTCTACAGTGAATCTTGATGAGACGCCCAATCAAATTCCCTCAGCCTGACAGACTGAGGTGACCTGCAACGTGCAACAGTTCTGACGGACAACGGCCCCCGGACCGTACTCCACTACTACCCTCCGGACATCAGCTGGGCCAGACAGACCCGTGCTTGTGTTTACAAGTCTTGTCTTACTGCGCAACGGTTACCACAGAGACGAAGACGCCGCTGACGCACTACGAACCAGACGGTAACCAACTTTCTTGTTGATGCACAGGTGATGCAACAGCAGTGTTGAACTTGTGAACGTGAGGTTAGAACACCCTCTCTCACCACTATTCTCTGTCCTTTCCCTTCTATCCTAAGTCTCCCATAAACTGTCAGCTGTCCACGAAGCCATCTTTCGCTATCGCCATATTACTGCAGTTAGACTCTGTGGCAGACTGGGGGGTGTGGTTCGGCCATCGGCTGTGGGCGGGAGACGGAGT
>CABFOQ010026160.1:0-19766 GCA_900660455.1 Gephyroberyx darwinii | reverse complement strand
TCTGTCTGTCTGTCGATTTCCTCTGCTCCGTCTCAGTACTATAGACGCCCTAGCATACACCTATGAAAATATTTTTCCATAGATACATAAAGCTTAAACAGAGGGGGCAAAAATACAACTGAGGGGGCTAAGTGTATTTTACTCTATCATATGTAGCTGCTTATGCTCAATGTTGTATAACTTTTAAAGTGTTTTTAAATTGTTTTTATCATTTTGTTCATCATCAGTTTGTCTACCATTTTATTTTGTCTTCTAAAGCACTTTGTAACTTTGTTTTGAAAAGTGCTATATAACTAAGTGTATTATTATTATTAAGGTGTGCCACAATGTGGCACACATGCCTCTACTGAGCCCCCAAACAGTCTACCTTTACAGGCTCAACCTCAGTGGTGAGCACCTCGATCTCGCAAATTTTGCCTGTCTTGCAGTTCCTCTCTCCGTCTTTCCCTCATTGATAGTCCAACAAATGCTCCTTAACAAGGTCGGCATATTCATAAGCTATTTAGCATTGACCATTTATGGATGATTGTGGGCTGATACTGGGAGGAGTAGTGGGAGGACACTGGGAGGAGTACATGAGCGCACAATTCACCGCAGGTGGGTATTTATAAAGAGAAGACAGGTGTGCGCCGCACGGTTTTATAAATCTGAATATTTTCTTGCGTTAGATAGGTAGATTCTGAGGTTTGTGCTTACGCAATGTTTTTGGACGGAATCTACGCAAAGCGTTATAAATGAGGCCCCTGGTCTTTTGTTTGAAACTATTAATCTAGGCCTTTCTTTGTTTTGTTTTTTTGCCTTGTGGGGCGGGGTGTGAAAATGCCCTATGATGTATTTATAAAGACTTATAATTAAGATAGAATTATGAGTAAATAAAAGCATGGATAACTTCCTCCAGGTCAGACAGTGAAGCAAAAGAGGGGTGTCCCTATTGACCTGTGAACAAGATGTACTTGAACTGCTGTCAGTCATGAAGTGTGATCAACTTTTTTTTTTTTTTAGCGTCAAATCACCGCTTAAAGAAGCTCAACTTTGAGGATGTAAACCTGGCTGATTGTCTCCCCGAAATCCTAAATCTACTCAGAAACTGCACATTAGAAGGTAATGAAAGGTACTTCACAAATGTCTGCTGAGGAACAATGTGTCCCTGAATCTAAAATTGGATCTCAAGAGCTGCATGGAACATCATAGCAAAGCAAATTGATTTTCTTTCTTTTGTCACAGATTCTATCTTGATTTTTTTTTTTTTGTTCTCCAGTAACCTCAAATTTAACAGTCTGGGTTTATGTTCTTCAGTGAAAGAAACAGAGTTGATCAGGATGCCTAATGCCTAGATTAGTACTCTGAACAGGATCAAGGCTGACAATAATTGATTTACCCAAAAGTCCCATCCCCACTAATTGAGACACCGTAGATTCACCCCGCTTGCCCCAATGAAATTCTGGTGTTGGGTATGGTCAGTTGCAGGAGATCTCTTAACTCCCGTCTTTTCTCTCCCACTCTCAGAGCTGGCGTTTAGGGATTGCCGGCTTCTTGAGAAGTGCGGCAACAAGGAAGACTATTTACAGCAGCTGGTGGCTTCTCTGAAGACGGTGCCATCTCTCCACTCACTCAGCCTGGCTCAGAATCGCCTTGGTAAGGCAGTTTCTTTTCACCAAGTAGGGTTCACTTGAGGGGACGCATCAGTATTGATATTGAGCTGATGCCAGGCTAAAATATGGTAGTGGTATCAGAGGATTTCACCAATACTACAATCTGTTGAGTAACATGGCAGAAATCAAAGCAATGTATCCTTGCCTTGTTTATAATTTCATGTTAAAATGTTTCAACAATTTAAATCAAAATCGTTGCTTGCATCAACAGCCAAGAGTGTCCATGTATTGGCACAACTCTTCACAGGATCCTCACCAAGCGCAGTGAAAAAGCTGGACATCAGGTAAGTATTGTAAAGCTCGGTAACTGTTGCAGTATGCCGCCCCCTGCTGGAACCCTGTTGCGGTTTTCTCTGGGTTTGGAGCCATGACTTCTAGATATTTTTCATCGGGTGGCCAGTTAAAAGTGCTATGTGTAGCATTTGTAAACATCAATAAATCATTGTCAAATTACTAGTGATACCTTGGCACAATTGCCATGAACAAATTAGATCTTGGTGGAGATGATTCGTAGCCTCTATCTCACACGAGTGGTATTGTTAGTGCAAGTGTTTCTCCAAATTAAGACTACATTTCCCATAAACCCCATTGCTTCCAATCCCCACCTGGTGTCTTTGTCTTTACTGAAGAGGATCAACATGTTGGAAGTGGTTTTTCCATCTTCCTTTCACTCCTTCCACCATCTGCTGTTGCCAGAAACTCTTTAGCTTTAGCTCCGTTTGGAAGAACAGCGCCCTCTTCCTGTTTTGTGCCATAAAGCAATCCAGCAATTTCCCACCAAATCCAACTTGAAGGCACACAATGTTAAATGCACCGTAGAGGCTTCTAATTTTCTTGGTCATGGTCTTGTTTACAGTAATTATACTAATGTCTAAAAATGTAGATAATGATTTGATGTTAAAATGCTACACAAAACAACTTTAAGAAAGGAGCTGAAAGCTTGGACTTACTTTACTGCAATGGCTAGATGGGTTTTTTTGTTTGTTTGTTTGTTTTTTGGACCAACAATTGTTCTGAGGTTATGGAATCCTATAGTTAACTTTATTCAAATGTTAATGCAAACTGGAAAATTAACGCCATTGCATTTTAATTAATCTACACGGCATTTAAGCCCAATTTTAAGTGTTGTTTAATGCATGTGCCTGAGCGAAACCAGACAGTTCTTGTTAAGTAAAGAATTAAAGTATATAATTTATTTGTGCATGTTCTTTATTTGGGATGTCTTTAAGATTTGAGTTGTTTTTTTAATTTTTTTTATAAAGTTATTCTTCTATGATTTGACCACCCCTGTAGGGTTCACAAGCAAGACTGTATTGTATATATAATATCATGTGGTATATACATGGGTTTTGTATCATTTATAGTCTGTATAATGTACATGGTGACACATCAGTGATTTCCGCTCATGCCTTTTTATCCTGAACAGCTCCAACTTCATTCAACCTGCTGAGCTGCTGGAGTTCGGGCAGCAAATGGAGAAACATCGGCCACCACATCGAGTGACCCTCGACCTCAGGAAAAACCCCTGGGATCGAGACCAGAAGGCATGGCACGCTGCCCTGAGGAGCCTCCATCCAGTCTGCGACTTCCTGGTCGACGGGTGGAAATCCAGGGGCACGATGGCAGACCACATCAGCAATATGTGAACGGTGAAATGCTGGATTCACGCCGCCGGCACGTAGTGGTCACCGATCTTTCATCGGCGTCTAAATGGAAGGGATCTGATGTTTTTGGGAGACCCGTCACGGATATTGAACCATACCATTCGTGTCTCGATGGTCAAATCTAACTAAGGTGGGACGTTTCTGTTCATGAAACATCACTCATCATCAAGCACTTCTCTCTTCTTTACCTTTACCTTGGCTACTAACTGAAAATTATCTTACTGCAGCAGGCCGTTTTTAAAAGTACTGGCGAACATTCAGTGAACTATTTCAACTTGTGTACAGGTGCCAATAAACGTGGGGTCATGACTGAGTTACAATCACTCTCAATCCTTTGTTTTCTATTTTAATCCAAGTATTCTTATTGAAAGGAAAAAAAACGAGAGATTTAACAGAAAAAACTCACATGCAAGAAGAAATAAATAATAATAAAAAAAGTATTTACAATCAGTGCCTAGGTGGTTCAGATCAGAAAGTCCAGCTTGGCTTTCCATAGGTGGCGACAGACTCTTGATGGGAATATCCAAGAGCAGAAAGAGCAATATCAAAGTTTGGGCTTTATTTAATTCCCCCATTTATTGATTTTTACAATTCAATAAATTTATTTTTTTTTTACAATTTCAGCCCCTCTTACCCCTCCCGCTTGGCTTTAAATTCAAGTCTTTGGTGTGGTCTTCTAAAAAAAAAAAAAAAAGTTGTGTTCAGACTCTACTGGCACACAGAGGCTGAAAGATGGAATTGAAGTTGTTGGTTGAAGGCGATACTTTCAATCTGATGGGCAGAAGGAAAGCTAGAAAGCTCTTTCCGCTATACAACACCCTTCTGGTCTTCGTGAGAGCGCTGGTGGAAAACGAAGGAGACTGCAGCCTCCCAGGAGGCTTTCAACACTGGGTCCCTCAGGCCCTTCTTATCAGAGCAGTGGTGCCACTGGGAAAGGTCACTGGTGCAGTCTGACTGGTCTGGAGGAGGTCGGACCTCCCTGCCGTTGACGCAGCGCCGACAGCGAAACCTAACAAAGGTCACAAGAGGGAGGGAAAGAGGCTTTTTTTAGGAACCAGATACAGCTGTGTTTACTACTCAGTCAGTGTTTGGGTAATGATATGCGGTTCGATGCTTTAGTTCTGTACAACTATATATAACTTGTGAGTGTATGTCTTTTTTTACTTGTCATGTGTGTCGCTCATGGTCTCCTCGTTGAGACAGAACAGCTCCCGTAGTTCGCCCAGAGAGAAGTGGCGCTCCACGTCCTGCTCCTCATCCACCACACAGCTGCTCAGGGCTTTCTTATGGGCCTGCCTCTGCAGGATCTTCTCCTCTATCGTCCCGGTCTAAAAAGCATAGAAACAGAGGTCAAATATGGAAAGGGTCTATGGACTAGGAATCTGCAATTTAACAACCAAAATTAAAGGAAAAAACACAAAAGGGAGGGAAATTAAATGTGCAACTGTGTTTATGCAAACATATGTGCTGAAAACAAAACATATTGTTTTAACCCTGTTCTGTATTAATTTAAGACATACAGGCAGGGTAACTGATCAACTGGGACTGCAAGTAATGTAATACATTGGAAGAAAATGAAACCAACAATACTGGCGGTCCATTCACATCTTTTGGTGAAACTATGCAATTCATTGCACCCAATGCAACACAGTGAATGCCTTATGTTTGTCTTTCTTTCCATCTCTGCCTCAACTAAATATCACTAAATGCAAAGAATCTGCCGTATTTGATTGAAAAAACAAAAACTTTCATTACATGGTGAAAAATAAAATACCTAATTACTACATTTAAGATATTTAAAATACTTTTTATGGTTTTAAATTTTGATAATTTGGATTAGCGTGATGTTATGGACTGACACCGTCATGGTAGAGCGTTTTCGTATTCATAAACATGAATTTGTTTGACAGTTTACGTTTTTGTTAGATCATATCCATGTTCCATAAGCAACACTAAATCAGGGTTTCTGCAATTAAGTTACATTTCAGACTTTTAAAGACCTTTTTAATGCCACTAAGAAGGCAATTTAAGACCAATTTTACAACAAAAATGAATGCAAAAAACCCAAACAGTAGTATTTGACAGTCGTTTTGTGTTTTTCACTCTGCATATGCGATTCCAAAGCTTCAAACTCAGATCGGGGCAGGAAAGTTGCGAATGTGGTTCCGCTCTACTGCCAAAAAACCCGTTCCTTCAACCATTGAAGTCATGTAAATCACTATACATTTTGCAACATACTAAAGTAAGGCTTAAGTTGTTTTTACTTTGCGTCTTAGCCGTGTCAGCTGGGTTGAACTCACAGAAAGCAGCCTGTAGATGTAGCAGGTCTTTTTCTGGCCGTCTCTCCAAACCCGCGCCATTGCCTGCTCATCGTTGGCTGGGTTCCAGTCGGGATCGAACATCACCAAGCGGTTAGCACCAATCAGATTCAGGCCACACCCACCAGCCTTGCTGCTCAGCATGAAGATGAACTCTGGGTTCTAACAAAGAGAGAAGGATTTCAAGTCTGTCTGATTTCCCTTTAAAAAGATTACCATTTAAAACAGAGACTGCAACTCACTGATGGACTGTTGAATCTTTCCACAATCTTAGCCCTTTTCTTGATTGACATTGTGCCATCCAATCGAACATAGAGGTATCTGTAAAAGACCATGAGGAGGTTTGTTGCTGGCCTTAACTAATGCATCATAGAACTGATACAGACACACTTTGGGTGGGAATAACTGCCACTAATCACCTTCGAGATCTGCACAGCTTTTCGAAGAGATCCAGTGTTTGAGTGTAATTGGAGACAAGCACCACTTTGTCACTACTTGTGGTCCTTGTCATTGCCAGAATGTAGTCAAGAACCAGCATTTTTCCTGGAACAAAAGGCACTTCATTACATCACCCATAAATACAATTTAAAAGGTACTTTATTTCACCATCATGATTTTGGGTATATTTACACAATCTTTATACAATCAAATTTTGCCTTGTCAACTGAAATAAAGGATCTATATTTACCCATGTCGTGTTTTTTTTAGAAGAAATTGTGCATGTAGTAAAATGAAAAGGGAATTAGAGCAGGTGCAAAAATAAGTAAACCAAGTAGGTAGGCAGAATCAGGTGGGTAAATAATTGGGTATGAAGTTAACCAATCAAAGGTCAGGTCTTTGGGGAGGAGTTTGTGTGGCACTCCCATGCCAAACAAGCAGGGTTTCCCACAGTGCTTGATAGGCCACCTTAGCAAGAATTGTTGGCTGTCAAACTGTATTCATTCACTTCATTGGGACCAAACTGAGTTCCAGAGTCGGACCAGCACGCTGCAGGCCATTATTGATACATTTCTATTATTTATCTAATGGTAGGTCGACACTGGCATGTTCCACTATCTAAATTGCAACTGTATAGATGATTAATAATTCATTCATTTTCTATACCCACTTATTCCTATTCAGGCTCACGGGGCCTATCCCAGCATGCTTTGGGCGGAAGCCTGGGAGACGCCCCGGACAGGTCGCCAGTTCTTCATTGTACACGATTCTCAGGAACCCACGTTTAGATCTAGGCTGCTCTAGTTTCAGCTAGTAGTGAACATTATAGAAAAACTATCTACTGTATCTTTAAAATATGTTTTTACTCCAAACACTACAAATGTTGACATACATAAAGCTCATATTAAGCTAAAACATGTCTTCAGTCCCTGTATGAAAAGCTTAGATAATAAACTTGAGACTGACAGATCATGCATGCATTTTTAAAACTGGCCAGGGAAGCGCCGATGGTTGAATGTCCTTACCAGAGAGCTGAGGCTCCACGGCTTTGGTGCAGTAGCCAGGTGGAAAGAGATCCAGAGCCCCCTCGAAGCCTTCCTCGCCTGCCACACACTTTTCATAGATGAGAGCTGGGTCTGAGACAAAAGGAGATTTAATCCTTTGCGTGCAGCACACAATTCCAACCAAGCATTTGGAAACGTTTGAGAACTAGATACCAGAAACAGAGCTAGTTAGCCATCTTTCTTTATCCTGTTCTTGAATCCCATATTTGAAGAACCATTGGTAAATGCTTCATAAGAAACATAATACCTGGGTGGGCATTCTTTACTGTGATAACTAGAATTTCTTTGATGATGACTCAGCTCATACCTTGCCACAATAAACCACCTACATACACAATAAAAAGCCTCCCTGGTATCAATAACCTAAATTGACATGACAGAATGACTTAAGGGCTCAAGTGTTATTATCACCATTTAGACACTTACGATTGCACAGTTTCTTGAGTGATGTGATGGAGGACAGGGAAGACACACTTATTTTGCCCTCTTGCAATGACTCAATAGGCTTGGCCTGCCTCAGGAACCGCTTATACAGCTCTGTTTGAAGAGGGGTCAGCCTGCAGGAAACCAGTTACAACAGTATTAATCAGTTATGTTAAAGAAAAACATCCAATTTGGAAAATAACTGTTACTTCAAACCTTTCACAAGAAGCATGATGAACAGTACCTGCAACAGACAACCTGCTCAATTTTCACAGGGAGATACTTGGATAGGATATCAGACGTTCTCCTTATCAAGCACCTGTTCCAAAACACAGAATGTGCCTTTACTGGTCAATATTTCAGCAAATGTAGCACACCAAATGTTTTTTGAGACTAAGTACAATGCATGCTGCGACTGAGATGTACTCGATTGCAATGTTGCAAATTCTTTCTTTAATGTATTATTCAACAAATGGGACCAAACGTGTGCAATCTTTGGTACTTTGGTACTTTGGTGTTTGCTTCTTTGCTGTTCTGCAATGTATCCAGTATGGGAATGTATTATATATTACTACATGATAAAGTAAGAATAAACGGAGGATACAAAACAGGAAACGAAAAAATAAATATGTGAAATAAAAGGAGATAGAAACAATTGAAGTAAGTGGGCAAGTGAGAAAAAAGTGGGCAAAAACAAATACATAAAAACACGCCTATTAAAATGTGTTTTAATAAGTCATATAAGTGATAATAATAATAATAATAATAATACATGTAAATGTCTGACTGTACATGATACTTAAAGGGAAGGTTTATTTTTATTTTCTCTTCAGACATGAGGTTTCTGTTTCTGAGAAATTGCCACAAGCCTCTCAATTGTCATCTTAGCAATGACAAGTCAATGGAGAATGAAAACATTACTCTCAAATGGGGAAACCATCTTATTACTACAACCATGGATTTTTACCTTTACCTGGCAACACCCTAGTTCCCAAACACTCAGTTACACACATTCACATTTGAGGGCTGCCCAGAGCAACCATAGTCTGCCATGGATAAATGCTACGCTCAAGGGCACCTCAAGGTCGCTAAGGGAATCATATGGAATGGCTTCCTTTCGAGCTCACCTGTTGACAATGCTGATCAGCTCTTTGAGCTTCTCCTCTCCAGACTGTCTGTCTTTATCACTGGCAGCTGCATCTCGACCCTTCAGGATGGGTAGCTCAAATCGCTTTTTAAACTCCTGGGCTGTACCTGAGGGGGGGTGGGAAAACCCAAAAGGAAATGACATGAAGTCAGGAAAAGAAGCAACCTGAGTGCGATTTAACAGCATTGTAATGCTTACCGAGGATCCCAGCGTTAACAAACTGCACCAGACTGAAGTACTCTAGCAGATCATTCTGGATTGGGGTGCCCGATATCAGCACTCTCCTCTGGGCACTCATGGCGTTTAGGGCCTGGTACGTCTGGTTGTCAGAGTTCTTAAGCCGGTGGCCCTATGGCAAACACAGTTGTTAAGGTCACATCGTCTAATTAATAGCCCTAGCTTCACAGCTAGTGTAACCGAAGCATGGACAAGGTAAGTGGATCAAGTACCTCATCGCAGATGATAAGTCCAACCTTTCCCTTGTGCAGAACCCCGGCGTGAAGTCGAAATGTTTCGTATGAAATTATCAATATTGGGGTAGGGACCCTCAAGCCGTACTGAGACATGAAGTTCACTGGGAACAACAGAGATCAAGCAAATTAACAAATGGGCAGAATTGTTCTAATATTTTCAAAATCATGCATTTTTAATTGAAGGAAGAATCCACCCTTGTATACTCTTACTTGGTTATATATAAATCAATCTGGGATGGTCGATACATTCTATTAGTAGGATTGCTGGTTCAAATCCCACTAGCAACACCCTAGCAACCACCTAGGACAACCTGGCAACACCCTAGCAATAGATACCTCACAATTTGCCCATACAGCAATCCCACACATTTTCGCCGGGAAATGCATTTCTTGTTTAGTATTTGTAAGCTGCCTTGTCTACCTCTACTCGAGTTAATGATTTCCTACGCTACCCAGAATGCATTAGAACAACCCTCAGAGGAGGGGTGTGAACATTTGGCATATGGGCATATAAAAAGCTTGAAAGATTCTGATTTTTATTGCTGAAAATACTGTAGATGTGACAACAACTACCTAGTTGCTTGTCTATCTCCTCCTTTGAGCCTCCATCGATAGCAACCGGTGTGACACGCCCCCCCAGCCACTTTCCTACTTCGTTGTACCAGTTGCGAACCAGACTGGAAGGCGAGACCACGATGGCCTTGTCTATCTCCGACTTGGCGTCGGGGCTCTGGCGGAGCAGGGTCCACATGAGGGCGATACACTGCAGGGTTTTCCCCAGTCCCATCTCATCAGCCATGATGCAGCCATATGAATCGGGGATGCGTCTGCCCGTCACGCAGTCCCACAGGAACTTCACCCCCTCAACAAAAAACAAACAACACCCTTTTAAAAAAGGAGAAGAAAAACGTCACACTCCGATGAAGTGCAGCAAGGCATTCTAGGGACTTACCTCTCTCTGATGTGGTCGGAGCACTTTCCCTAAGATTGGATCCACAACAACATGAACTGGTAGTTTCTCTCTGGACAAGACAAAAGTAAAAGCAGCAATGCAACACATTTCCATCGCAAAAACGAACTAACTAAAAACACTCCCACAGCAGTGACAACAATTGCCCGGCTGGATTAAGCCTTTCCTTAAAGCTGCACTAGGCAGGGTTTTTATGTAAAAATACACCTTCTTGCCAGCCTGAATCTAGAAGTGGGGCATTAATTGAGACTCACCCTATTTGCCCAAATTAAAATTCTGGTGTCGGAACACTGGTGGGAAATCTTCTCCACACAGGAAGTGACAAATCAAAACTTTAGCGTGAAAAGTGTCTCCTGAACAGCAGCGAGCAAGCGCTCCATCCAGAGAAAGCTGGACTCACCAACATTTGATCTTTTGCCTCTCTCGTCCCTTTTGGTTTCTTTTGGTATGAAGCATCACAGACCGGCCAGCTTTAACTATAAAGTTGTTTTCATTGGAAATCTCCAAATAAAAGATGATTTAGCGGAGGAGTAGGCCAAAACCACATCTACGACTCTTTCATTCTACTGTTTTTTTACTCACTTGTCTGCTTTGATCAGGTCATGCGTGCTCAAAGTTGGCGGTTCAAAAAGAACCAATGCATCCTCTGCAAATGGGTCATGAAGTGCCCGCCTCACCCCAGCACGCTTTAGACCAAGTGCCCTGATTCCCAATGAGCCTGTGGATACAATGTTAAGAGACATATTGATATAATTCTTTTCTCATTGTAGACCTAAATAGAGAAACCACTGTGAGAATACAAATTTTACCTGTGTAATTTGGAATAGGGATTTTAAATGGCTTGGAGAGGATACTTCGAATAAATGCTTCCTGTAGAAAGGGTTTAGAGGGGAAAATTACAATCATTCACAAAACTTCACATTATGCAAGGAGTGACTCTGAAGTACACAATAATACTTACATGCTTATTGCCGTCCACACATGCAGGCCTGTTGGTCAGCTGTGTCATAGGCTTTCTGAAGGGAGAAATATGGTTTTCCCTGATTTCATTAGCACTTTTTCTTCTTTTGCCCTAAAAACACATTATGCACTGTTTAATTCAAATGACAAACAGCTCTCATCATCACTGACCAATATTAACCCACCAAATCTTTCTGACTCACTGGTTGTCTGACTGGTGGAAGGAAGAAAGATAGATCCCATATGAAGAAAACAGTGGGGAAAGTCACATACCAAACTGCATTCAAAAAAACAGTTAAATATTGCCTTCTTTGTTGTCACACGTTACCTGGTGGGATATAACTTAACATAATTTACAGATTTTTTAATAGATTTTGGCATAGCGGTCTCTCCATAAGGAGAAAGAAATATATAGGGACAAGCTGACAGCGCGGCTTTCAATGGCACGAGCATCGGCAGTACATTCGGATTAAAACAATAACAGACTTACATCTCTAACCGTATAGTCGTCCTCTTCTGACGAGTCCCCCGCTTGCTTCCGTTTGGCAACTTGACTTGGAGCAAGACTCCTTCTCTGGGTGGGACCAAGATTTTAAAGGAAGAACGTTACTTAATGTTAGTTGTCAACGGGCCAACGCACAAAACATTACACTTTTGAGTCTGTATCACGTAGAAGTGACGCTACCATTTTTTCTTTTCTCCCCGATGTAGCTACTGGGTTGAGACTCAATACACTCCCTCTGTTGCTTGCAACGTACTACTAGCTAGTCTGGTTAGCAGCCAAAGCCAGCAGAGGCAGTCATTTCATTGCTGGTTAGCTACTTTTGAAACACTAATTGCAGGTGAACTAAAGAGATAAATAGCAACAATTATGGTTTGGAAACACTGTCAAGTAAAGTTCTGTTACTCGGCGCCTGGCTGCAGTTATCCTCGCTTTATTTACGGATGTTGAATTGCGCGCTTAACGTTACACAACACTACGGCAAGTCATAAAGGTAAAAATAGTGTTCTGGTCAGTCGTTCTTCAGAGTTGTAGAGGATGAGAACTGCCAAGTCCAAAACAAACAAATGACTAAATAAATGTCTCATTAAATAAATTAAATATTAATTCATTCATTTCCAAGTAACTATAAATACAAATAAATGTACACAGGAAGTACTAAATAAGTATTTAAAATGTTACATAATGAATAAAAATATGCATTTTTGCCTACAAAATTGATTTATTTATGTATTTATTTATTATTAAATATATGAATATTTGTATACATTTATTTCTGTATTCATTCATTTCCCTATTTATCTTTTTTTTTTTTTATTAAAGACAGGATATTTTAGTAACATGCCATTCATCCTCCAATACTCAGAATGGTCAGAGAAGGGTGCAGACTCTTATAATGTGTTTTTTTTTTTATGCCATACAATAGAGCACACTTGATGTAAAACCTTACCAGGAATTGTTCCATCCAATTGTGTCAGACTCATCTGGCCAACAGGTGGCAGCTTCCCCAAAGCACAGAGGCCTCTTTATGCACTGAGCTCTAATTGTTTGGCTACACCCTCTGTGGCATTATTAGTACACTTTGTTCTCTTTACAGTGGACAAAAAAGGTACACACCCTCCTCATCGTTGGTTCAAGAAGAAATGCAATGTGCTAAACGTCTGTACGCTGGTAATGTGAGTCATTAAAAAGAAAGATTCCTATCAGAGTTTGAGGGTGAGGGGATAAGAGAACAAGAGTAATGTTGCAGGCTAGTTTCCAGAGCTGTGCGGAACCCAGAACCCTGCTTTCCACTTCACAGAAAAATCTGCAGCTATGGCAGAGGCAGAGGAATTGCATGTTAACCGTTATAGACAAACTGCTTACTGTACTGGATTACGCACTCAGTAATGTAATCCAGTTACTTTTAATTACTGTTACACTACTTTGCCTGCAACGTCTGCAGAACGTGAAGTTTATCAAAGAGTTTATTTCCCTTGAATGGCATTCTTCTCCTCATTTTCAACCATTATCAGTCTTTTTTTTTTTTCAAGTTGAGCGAAAAAGATGTTTATGTTTACAATCACACAAAGAAACAGTGGTGGATTTTTTTTTTCATCAGGTTACTACTTTCTTGTTACATGTAATCTGTCCAGGCCACTGAGCATCTGCCCATAGTGTTCAACTGCTGTGATATCTGCACACAATGATGAAGACTTTTCTGGTAGAGCAAAAAAATTAAATAAAATCCAGCGTTATAGATTGGTGCATAAACCACATCACAAATGGGAAAAAAGCTAAAATTCATAATTACCAAAATCAGACAAACACATTTTATAATGTTTTATTCAATAAAGAAAAGTACAAAGTAAGGGTCGGGGGGGATTGTAGACTACATTGTCAAAAATGCTGAATATATTTATAATACAGTACCACAACATATATGAAGAATATAAACATTTCTTTGCAGAACACTAAGCATGATGATCCTTTTATTAAAGTCTACATCTAGGGCAGTGTTTCTCAACCTGATAGGCTCATAGATGTGAGAACATTATAAAAATAACAATATAGTGTTATCTTATATATTGGGGTTGCAACATACAGGTCCAGGTAATATCTGAGTCCCAGTTGAGCAGCACTGGCTTAGGAGTGCGCTGCCGACGCGAGTAAATCAGAGAAAAGTGTGTGTATACGAAGCGTTGGCTCCCTGATAGCAGGGGCACCGGGCACTCGTCACTTGGCATTGTTTCCTGGCAGTACATGGCACCTACATGACCCTGCAGCATTCGTGCCATGTAGGTAATTCCCTTCTCAGTGACACTTTACTTGAGGTCATTATAAAGGCATCATAAGCACATTGTTGGCGTGTTAGGAATTTTAATCAGTGATAAATGAAAATGTGGGTGAACTATGACCTCAGCATCGTGAGGCAAACTGCCGCCAATAAAAACAAACCTCTACTTTCAGAAAAAAACATTAATTTGTTATGAACCCATCCTCAGATCGCTTCAGGTTGATATTACTTCGTATGATGTATACTATGAATTTTCATCATGTCAGCCTAGTAAAAGTTTAAATGTACCTTGCACTAAAGATGGCTATGAGCTATGTATTTACCAGTTGATTTTGAGCATCTCATAAATAACCAGAAGGCACTTGGAGAGCACTAACCGCCAACACTGAACATTTCTCCCACTTGCTATTACACCCACAGACATCATTGATTTCTTGACCCTGCAAATATGCCTTTAGGATTTGGAATCAAGCCTCTATCTATGTTAGTTTCATTGTTGCCGCTAAATAAAGATCATTCTCTACTAGCAAAAATTCCAGATCTGGATCACCACCAAAATCCGTCCCCCAAATTTCATGGAAATCCATTCATAAGTCTTTGAGATATCCCACGGACAGACAGATAAACTGAATAATAGGGAAGAAAACAACCTCCGTGGCAGAGGTAATTATAAAATGGATGTCAGTGTGGGCAAGAGAAACTCAGTCACAGCTATAATAGACTTCAAATGGGTTTATGATGCCTCAAAATGCACTTTAGGTAAAGTGTTACTCTATTCCTTATCCTAACTGAATATGGATTGTCCTTTATTTAAAAAGAAAAAAAGCTAAATGGAAAAACCCCCATAAAGAAACATACACAGCTACTTCATGAATAATAAACATCCACTTTAAAGAGCAAGTTTAATGTGAATTAAGAATAAATAAAATAATTTAAACAATAAATACTACTTTGTACAATAAGGCAACGTGATGCATAGCATCTAACCAAGAAGTTAAGTTTCGACTTAAACAGTGAGATAGGCCTCAGAAATGATGCTGCTGGGGATACTGCAATGTACCACATTCAGCTACATACACCAGATCCACAATTAAAGCACTCTAAACCGTTTTATTACCAGTATGCTGTTTACTTAACCATTAGAGTGGATAGAGCTGAAACACCAGCTTCTAGAAGTAAATTTTTCATTCATTTTCCCCATAGGGAATTTGATTATATAGCCGTAACATTTTAACAGTTTACGGTAGACTTTCCCATGAGCTACCAGATTGTAAAATAACTATATATGTTCCTGTAGAAGCCTTCAGTGGATCTGATTTTCAATTTACAAACATTACAAATCAGTAATAACTGTTAAATTGTCATACTTCTATGCTAGTTACTTAGTATCACTCTTGGGACAAAGGGAATTGATAGCGCCACTAGCAATATTGTATGGGATGAGTAGTTCATTCCTTCTTAAAAATGTTATGTACACTTATACCCTTGGCTTTTTTTTTATTTTAATTTTTTTATAAATGTATATATTTCTTCTGAATCTATTATAAGTTTGTGAGTCAACTGGTAACTGGTTGGTTCGCTTCAAAGCTTAGCGCTCTTTATACTGAGGTTTTAAGGAATGTCTATGGAGAAAATGAACGGGAGAAATTATTAACAGAACTCGGGCCAGTGAAAATGGGGTCAGGCATGTTTCAGCTCTATTTGTATTTCTTGAGTGCACCATAGTTCTCATGAAGGATATGGGAGAAGTGTCTTTTGCATGTTATCACCTTTCTGTGTTGGATTCAGTACACATACTGTAACACACTTAAATTGATACCTTCACATTTTGAATTTTAGTTATTTTTTTGTCACCAGGTGCTTGTCACATTGTGGGATAAAATGTTCTACGTTCTAAAGGTCCCTTAAAAGTGGCTTGTTAATAATGTTAGCTTTTCTCAGTGAAAAGTAATAGATGCAAGCTAGCCGCTAACTAATGAGCTAACTAGCAGCTAGCAATAGCTATTGGTTTGAATTAGCGGACTGCTAACAATGCCAACAGGCTGGCTTTCCATGAAATTAAATCTTTACAACACAAAGTACCAAGTTTCTGTGAATAAGAGTGAATAAAAGTGTAACATTTTGAAAGACTAAAATTCAAATATCAAGATATTCCTTTAAGACTGACAGTTACAGTAGGAGTAATATTGTAAGGATAGCTAAAACCCCAGGGATTTTCTATTTCATTTGACTGATTCACAGTCTAGCATACCCTATGAGCTGGTCCAAAAAGAGGATTTCTTTTGGTTTCTGTATTTTTTAATTTGTTTTTTGGCTGAGAAGCTGTCTGAGAATTCTCTGGACTGTTTCATTTTTGCTTCTAAAGTGTCTCATCACCAGTTAGTGTCATAAAAACATGGGCTTGCGCAATTGAAAGCAAATGTTTTAGCTCCGTGAGATTCTGTTTGAGCCTGGCTGTAAGCATTCTCCAGATGATCCTCAATAACAAAACAAAAAAAAAAAGTTGGATATCTTTCAGTGAACTAGTGGTGTAAAGTAAAACAAATTGTAGTAATAAAAAAAATTGTAGAGGTGCAGTGTTGACCGTTGACCTGTGTTTAAGCATACACTGTGAAGAAACCAGGTAGTACAAAATAAATGCTTCACTTTTAACTACATGCAAATACATAATTAGCACGAATGAACACTGACCAAGGGAGCTACAATTCATAAATAGAAAATAAATACTCCAGCATGCAACATGTGATACGGCATTGTAAACTTTTCCAATGTTCTACTCCAAAATCCCTTTTTACTGGTCAGATGTGGATGAGTTTCTAACAAAAAGGGCCTGTTGTGCCGTGCTGTATGTGGTCCGCTCAAGTTTCTCAAAGTCCCATAAACATGTACAGTACAGGGAGTGGTGGAGTCAAGCAAAGCATGGAACAGTTATACTGATACTACAGTGTTGGGAAGGTTACTTTCAAAATGTAATCTGTTACAGATTATGGACTACCTGCTTAAAACTGTAATCAGCAATACTCATACTCAATAACATCCCTGTTAAAAAAAAACAAGCTGTTTTTTTTTTATGGGCACTGCTCGTCTTTTGCTGGGCTTAGCTGGGCAGAGATGGTCTAAATGAGAACAATGATGCCAGTAGACCAGCAAAACCATTTTCATCTTCCAGCTTGGTCAAGCAGAGTCAGCCGGTTGAAGTGGTAGGTCTGTGTGACCTGGCTAAGCAAGTAAGCCTGCTTCCAGAGGAGAAGAGAGTGGAGGAGGCAGAGAGGCAGCCAATAAATGTCTTCAACAGTGTCTTAAAAAATTGCCTCGAAAGCAATGGGTTTGTTTTTCATGTGCTTGTTGTAGTGAGGTTAGAAAGATTCTGTTGTCTATTTGTTTGTTGATCAAAAAGGAAAGCAGTTAGAGAAAGTGAAATGTTAAGCTGTCTGATGCATGACCAACAAGAAACACCATCATGTTCACCAGCATAAGATAGTCAAAGCAAGTCATTACTTTCAGTTTCTTTTGGATTGCATTGCTTTAAAAAATTTTAGACAATAAGATGGATAGCATTATTATTATATTCTTCATCTTACGCAGTGTGAAGTTGTTAGCATAGCTCAGTGCAAGAGGGTCTTGCACCTTCTGCGTGGAGAGTCTAAATTAGCCAGAGGGGAGAATGTGCTTATCTGTGTTCGCCCTGTGATAGGCTGGTGACCTGTTGAGGGTCTTTCCCTGCCTTATGCCCAATGCATGCTGGGATAGGCTCCAGCCCCCCCATGACCCCAAATGGGAATAAGCGGGTATGGAAGTGTCTGTGATGTCATGTTTTTACAATATCTGTAACAGATTTTTCTAATTGGATAAGACATAATCCCATTACATGGAATCTGTTACTGATACTAACACCAGAGAGCATATTAAAAATGTTTTTGTTTTTTTTAACAAAAGGCTTAGATAGTTGCAGTTGTGGTATTTTGACATGGCCAATCCCAAAATAAACCATGTGATGAAAAGCTGTCACCTTGAGCGATGGTTGACCCCATGAATATACTTGATGATGGCATCCTACAATAGACTGTTGACAGAGATGTAAACATGGTGTGTCAAAGTTGAAAACAAGTACCTCAGAGATACTTCAGTTAGCTTAGGTTGGACAGAGGGCAGTATGTTATGCCAATCTTTTCTTGCTTCATACTGTCATTGAACCTAGGAAGCTAATAGGGTCATGAAAAACATTATGCATATCATCTGCTAAAATAAACAAACTAAACTATCACTCTGTGTGTGTGTGTGTGTGTGTATGTGTGTGTGTGTGTGTGTGTGTGTGACATTGGAAGACTGACTACAGCTGCTTCTTTCAAAATGAGTTTTCCTTGACCAGTTAGTATGTCGATGAGCTGCCATGGAAGAAAACATAAAAAAATCCATCACATGGTGAAAGTAAATTTTGGTCTTATGAAGACCTTTCCATTAAAAACAAAAAACTTCAGTTCTCTTTAGCATGCCTTCACGTAAGTATTTGGTCTTTAAACTGGTTAAATTGCCCTGAACGCCACAGAGTTGACTTGTTGGTTAGAGTTAAGGCTTTTATGTACTGTTTTTCATGCTTTGAGGCTTTTGTCATTGTCTTCTACAATAGAGGTTTTGCAGTTGCGTCACAAATCTCCTGTCAACACAGCTGGCACCATCATGGAGGTCCAGTGGAGAGTTGGCTGTGTGCAAATAACGTCAAAATATATAACAGCAAGGCAAAAGTAAAACAGATATTTAAAACAGATTGTTGTGGTGTGTCTGTAGGTCCATTCAGTAACGTTCTCATTAAAAGTGAATAGTGTGATCTGGTAGATTTGTTTCCAAATGTAGGTTACTGAATTGGAGCTGGGGAAGAGTCAGCTCAGTTAACCTGAATAAACTGTTAGCTAGCTAACTAGCCAGCAGGCTAATTTAGTTCATGTTAACATGTGATGCTAGCTAGCTTCTGCTAGATGCATTAGCTAGTGTGCTAATCAGACGTGTTACAAGACAGTGCTGGTTAGCTGACCAGATACTATGGTTAGCTAGCTAATAAGCTGACATTTTTAAACACAAGATCAATCAGATGTATCAGTGATGAAATGATCAGTTCTGTTCAATTCTGTTGAGTTGTACATTTAGAAACAGCTGTTCACAGCCACTGTTTCCCAAGAGCTGAGGACCTCTAATATGGCTGCCAGAGGGTGTGCTACGTCACCTTAAAGCCCTCTATAGGCTGAACAAAGGAAGGTGGATCACTAAATGTAAACCAGTACAGACTGGAACAGCACTGACAGCTCCCTTTTCTAACTCTTACTGCTAATGGTGCTTAAACAAACCATCCACTGCCCCAGCACAGCAGTAGGCATCCAGCTAGCCTGTTGGTGCCATCAGGCTCTATTTGAAGATACCTGAACCTCAGCTAAAAGACAGGCTTGACCTCCAACGGCCACCTAGCAGAGGGGAGTCCCTGGCCACTGCGCTGTGGATCCCATCCCAACCTGAAACCTCACACCAGATGAACTAAGGCTCTCGTTCACCAACTGTACCGACCAGTCCCACTGTGCAGGACCTCCCTGCATCCTGCTCTTTCACACAAGAGCCTCTCTGTGTTTGTGGTGTGCAGATAGGCATTCTCTTCTGCAATCAGCCCACACAGCTGCAGTTGGCTGCCGAGAGCCACTTAATGGTCTGCCAGATAGTCTGGGTGTCCATGAAGGACACAGTCTCGTAGCGGGTGGGCCGGCAGCAGGGGTGAGCGCTGACCTTCCGGCCGGAGATGCTGCCGTTGTCCATCAGAGCCTTGAGGGCCAGGTCGTAGTTCTTGCGGGAGCTGTGGCATGTGCCAACACAGTACTTAAAGAGGACTATCTCGTCCGA
>CABFOQ010026159.1:0-20883 GCA_900660455.1 Gephyroberyx darwinii | reverse complement strand
GTGTTTCCAGGACGCTGGAATACACAGTTAAGCCTTCTTGAGGTGTCGTGGGCCTAACTTAACGAAACATCGGTGAAAGAAGGTGCCCACTTGATAACCCCAATGACGTGCCGCATACCGCTGTTGGCTAGGCTAGGTAACTGGCGAATGGTGCCATCTGAGGGATGACTCCGTAGATTTATGACGGTGTAGCCTGATGTCTGCTATGGTGTTGCATCTGATGGTGGTTATATCACTCGTTTGTTTTGTGTTTCGTCATATCTGAATTGGCCTTCTACATGTGTTTACCTTGGATTATGGCACAAGGGATAGTAACATCTTGTCCTGTGTATTGATGAATCTATCTATCTATCTATCTATCTATCTATCTATCTATCTATCTATCCGTCTGTCTGTGTGTCTAGATATACAAAACACAAAACTAACATCTGCTAAATCAAGGTAGCCAGCTTGTACTGGACTGAAGACACTTCCGAACAATAGTGACGAGGTATTGATTGAGCAACTGGATAGTCAACTGATCTATCCAGTTGCTCAAGCAATACTTCCGAACAATAGTGATGAGGTATTGATTGAGCAACTGGATAGTCAACTGATCTATTGATCGGTTGATATGGATAGACAAAAACATTGACATCTACAATATTAAGCTAGATAGATCTTGTATTGGACAGGTACTATAATCCAGAGTGAGCGTTCACAGCTCAATTCAGATGTCAGAAAGAATGATGCACTAACCCACAAATGGTGACTATAGAGGGGTTTATGTCATCGAAAGCATGACTTTTCTTTGGAAATCTATATTTACACATAGCAGATGTGCAGTGAGTAAGATTGTGACACTGTTTACTGTGTCCACAGTGAATACTGCCCCCCTCCCCTTTTAGCAAACATGGGGTAGAGGTACAAAACTTTTGTTTGTTTGCTTTTTCTTAGTAAAACAAGAACAGTCAAAATTAAATTTGCTGAATGCCACAAACAACTTCTATTAAGAAATCATAGATCCTAGAATATTAAGTGCTCTTTTTTTTTTACGATATTAACGATATTAGTATAAAAAATGATCAGGCGTGGGAGGAGTTGACCTTGCCTTTGCATCAGCAAGTTAAACTTTGAGCAAGTCACCGGTGCTTTTGAACTTTTTTCCAGGAAACGTCAGCGGTTGCATCACAGGTGAACAGAAAGCCAATAAAACCTCCAACTCAGAGGCAAGATACTCTATTGAACAGGAAACCTTGGGAAGTAAAATGAGGAGCGGAACTCGGCTCATCTTTGCGCTAGGCCTGATCGGCTTCGTTGGTGAGTGGACATAACATCACTAAATGAATCAGCGTAATCAGGCTAAAAAACACATTAATCTACAATAAAGTAGATTTAAAGTAGATTTCGGGCTATTGTCGTGTGGGGATTGCGTTTAATAATCTATCAGGCTATGGCATGTCGAAACACCACAGATGTTTATGGTTTTGCAGTAACTGTCTATGTTTTACAGTTTTGGCAGGAGCAAACACAATTCATGGCACAGAGGTGAGATCTCACTGTTATAGCGCCAGTTTTCACATTTTACCTCCATGTTTCGTTTGGGTAATATCAGTAAACCCGGTGTGTTTTCTCTCCAACAGCCTAACTGCGCACAATATCTTTTGCCTGCATGTGCACGCGACTTTGAGCCTGTCTGCGGGACGGACGGCGTAGTGTACTCAAATGAATGCATGCTGTGTTTTTCAAACAGGTAGACCCCCAGTTGTTGTTTTTTTTTGGTGCATACCTGATCACGTTGACTGTGTTGTCTAAAGGCTAACATGTCGCAATCTCATCCCACAGTGAGAATAACGCCAACATCTTGATCAGGTACAAAGGTGTCTGCTGAATGATGGAACAGGAGAAACTCAATATCCTGCAACAACAACATGAAGAGGCGACACTATTGTTATTGCAAGATTAAGATTGTGATCTGGAGAAACCTTGTTATGGCTTTTGTCTTTATAGGTGTGGTAGGACTCTTTTATTGAGTTTAAAAAAAAAAAAAAAAATAGTCATTGAAAAGTTTTTTTTAGGTTTTTTTTAATTATCAGCTATTCATTTTACAGTCATGTTCCTAGACTTGAAATTCGTCTCACTCTTGAAGTCTACACACTTGTTTTAAAATCACTTAATGTGCAATTCTTCATTTTATATACTTAAACTTTCCAAACCTACTTTTCTTAATAAAACTCTACTGATCAAACTCACTGTACAGTTGCATCTTTCCACTTACTAATACACATTTACTTCTCATTGCATGAATTCTGTTTCCTCTCATCAGTGTGCTTTATCCACAACAAACTCTTAGCAATGCACATTTTTAAAATATAGCTAGGATTGTCTTCATAGTTATTAACTTGGACACAAAATATGACAAACATCTAAGGCACTAGATTTCATTGACTACAGTCAGCGTATTCTGCTGAAGCACAAATCTGGGACGATGAAGGTAAGGGCAAATATTCACAGCAGACTGTTTTCTGCTCAGCAAATACAACATGTTACACGTGACATAAAGGACAGTGAATAGAAAACAAGAACGAGCATGTCTTACAACCTTGCCTCAGCCAAGATAGTAGTGCATGTAGAGTTCTGGCTATCAAGATAGAGTCTCTTCCTGCTAACTGTGTCCCATATAAACCAGTTGGTGGAGTAGCGATGTCAGAAGTCAGTACTAAACTGAAATCCTATAGGCATAAATGTGTCCTGGTGTGGTTGATCTCTGGTTGGGGGTTCAGACACGCGTCCAACCCAGCCTGAGGAGGAGGAGCAGGTGGCGTCCAGGCAGCTCTGCCAGAGGTCAAAGTCACAGCACGTGCAAGATCACGGCCGATACGTCTTGATGACGTCTTTGATGGGCCTCCGGCATATCGGGCAGCAGGCATTGATCTGTCTCTTGAGCTTCAGCCCGCAGTCGTTGCACAGACACATGTGTCCACAGGTGTAGATGACTGTGTCCACCTCCTGGTCGAAGCAAACGGTGCATTCTCCGTTTTTCCCAGAAGGGGGCAGTTCTGACGCAGAGAGAGTGGGAGAGACGGGGGGGCTGAGGGGGGAGCTGGGAGCCGTCACTAGAAGGAGAAAGGAGAGAGAACACGCACGACATGAGCAGAATCTCCCGGCAAGACTCAGAGTGAGGAGCAGACTTATACCACAGATAACCCCTTCAGTTTGTGGGAAGAGTATTCCCCTATTCACAGTCACCATACTGCCGCTTGTAATTGAATAAAACCTTAAATCTAAACATATGATGTGTCATTACTATTTATCAAAAGTCAATAATTGTGTGTGTGTGTGTTTCAACTCCATCATGGAGCAATGTCTCAAAGATACATTAAAATGCCGAGATGCGTAAGAAAATAGATGTCACTACAAATATAAGACTCATCTAGATCCACATACTGGCCAACAGCACTGTAACATAAGTCTGTAGTGACCTCCTGAGGGTTTCGGTATACACTGTAGTCAAGCCGGCAAGGTTTGGTAACCTACCCAGAGAGGATTCAGAGGCAGAGGAGGATCTGTTGACACTGAAAGCCAGATCTGAGTCACTGTCATCTGGGCCGCTGCTCTGAGAACTGCTGGAGGATGTGGATGGAGGACTGGACTGCAGAGTCCCTGCGCCACAAGATACAAGATACACAAGATAAACACACACGCACAAAAATCCCAAAATAATTATACTCACTTAGATTAGGGAATAAATGAAAGCACATTTTACACTGTACTTGATAGCTTAAGAAAGACGGTTTGTCCTTGAACAAAGAGGGCATTTGATCCATCCTAGGGGTATTAGGTTTTGCACCGGCCCCATGTTTAAACTGATTAGACATGGTACGCATTTCTTAATTACTTTGAAGTGTCCGGAGAGAGATTTCATTTCTGTTATTTATTTTTATGTTTCAACATAACTCTGTTGGACAATAAATAATGAGAGAATGGGCCTGAACTGACAGGAGGTCATGTGGGAGCAGTGGGATGAGGACAGATGGGTCATAGCCCAAAACTACGCAGGCACATGAAGCCATCAACTGTGCAAATGCATTCCTTTTAGTCTGGGAAAAAATAAATAAACTGGAGGGGCTGTTGAGACTCAAGACAAGACAGATGATAATGAAGAATATGACCTTTTTTGGCATTTTTCATTCATCCTTTTAGTGTTTTACAAGACCACACAGCCACTGAGTGCAGTCACTAAGTAAAGTCCTAAAAAAGAAACCAAACTACTAACCAATGCACAACAGAGCAAACGAAGGTTACTTTTTCTTCTTGATACGGCCTCTCCATGCACATCCCCTTTTGATTGGTGACAATACACAGATCTCAGTTCCCTGTCATGTCTTACCTAGTATCCTGAGTCTGTTGACAGCCCCGTGGAGGGTGAAAAAGGCCCACAGGACCTGAGAGGAGTCCACACAGAGCAGCCTGCCACGTCCTGTCCCGTTCACTCCATGGTGCACCTCTCCGTTGGGTAGCAGACTGAAGCTGAGCACGTCCCCAGAGCAAGGCATGGGAAAGCCCCGGTGCACCACCCAGTATTCTTTACGGTCCAGGAGAACCTCCGGGTCTGCCGGTAGGTCCCCTGCGTGCAGGCTAGCCGGGTCGCAGGACGTTAAACCGAACAGCAGCGCCCCAAAGTAGGGCAGGCCCAAGTGCCCGACCTCCACGTACAGAGTCTCGCCCACATGCAGGGGCCGGTCGCTGAACACCAGAGTCCGACTGCTGTCCAGAAAGTGAATGCAGGCAGCAAAGCGGTCGGCAGAGAGTGTCACATCAGAGCCACGGACGAGGTGAAAGTGCAAGTCATTGTCCAGAGGGGAGGGAAGGCCCCGGACCACCCTGGGGACGTTGAAGGCAGTGGAGGCAGATGAGGACGATGTGGAGGAGGAAGAGGTGGAAGAGCAGCAGGGAATGAGCTGGCTGTAGTTGTTGAGCTGGAGGTTGGCCATCTTGGCGGCGGCGGCCTGGTTGTTCTCCAGCTGGTTGTTGCTGTAGTTGGCTGAGTCGTGGCTACTCTGGGGCAGATAGGCGCTCAGACGGGCTGCACTGAGGCAGCTGGATGCCACGCTCTCAGCAAACATGCTCTCTGTGGTAGACAACAAGGCCAAGCAGGCAGGTGAGGCAACAGCTGCAAACAATTCATCTGTTATTGTTACGATGACACTCACATACTGAAAATGTTGATACAGTATATACATTTATGACAAATGAGGAATTTCTACATCTGTATGTCATTCAAAATACTGATATTTTGATCCTATGTGTCATTCAGGGAAATTGTTTTTTTGATTCACTTTCCTATTTCATCTCCTTTTTTTTCACTATCATGTTTGAGCTGTTGTCCAAAAGCCCACGATTCATACATACAACCCAAAATACTGCTGATCTGCTCCATATATCGGGGGCTGCTATAAACAAGTCTGGTGCTAGGAGCCCCTTTTGGCTGGTGATACATTTCCTCATTACTATTTCCAGGGATGCTGGAGCAGTTGAGCACACTGGCCCCTCACCAAAGCTCCCGGGATCAGCCGCCTTGACCAAACATGGCCATAGCTCCTGTCAGACTGAAGATAAACACACCCGAAGAGAGACAGAGGGAACCACGGGGGAGAGAGAGATGGAAATCAAGGAAACATGGCGAGGGAGAGGGTGACAAGAGCGCGGGAAAGCAATGTAAGCGTGTAAAACCAGGGGAGGCAGGTGAAGAGTGAGGGGTCCAGGGGTGGATTGGCTGGTTGGCCGTTATCTTGGATATCGCCATATGTGTCTCTCAGTCTGACAGTGGAGGGTTAGGATTTACTAGACCGCCACACAAACTACGCTTGTCACAGAGGGAGGGTGTGTGTGAGGCAGTAGCCCGGCCCAGCCCCCACTCTTCACTCCTACTACTTTGGCCTCTGTTCCTGGGGACTTCTTGGCTCAGCTGCTTAACTTAGCTGTGAATGTGGTGACGCTATAAAAATAAGTTCCTGAGGCTTGTTACAGCCATGTTTAACGTGCACGGTCTTCTAGTTGACTGCTGAAACTTAATACAATATGCTTTGTAATATTTTAGATATATGAATTATATTGATGCATTTCTAAAAATTCTAGACAACCAATCAGTCAAAATGTTTCCTTTCAACACCCTTTTGAGTATCAGTCAGCTAGTATTAGTCAAGCAAAAAAAACAACAACAATATTCCCTAGGAGAAAGGGCACGGTATAAGCACATATAACAAAACACTTACCAAGCAGTGTGACCTCCTGAGTGATGCCATAGATATCTATGATAGCCCAGAGTGGACAGCCGATGCTGAGCCCACAGTGGAAGAGGATGGGCTCTCCTTCATTGATGCTGTAGAAAACTCTGCCGTGGCGATCGGCCCAGAAAGACAGCACATTGTCTTTCAAGGCCAGTCTCTCAGGCAGAGCCTTGGCCCAGTAGCCGGGCCGCGTCACCAGGTCTGGGCAGGCGTACTTGGGGATGTCAGCTGAAGCCAGTTCGCTGGGGTCCAGACTGGTGAAACCAAAGCGCAGAGCTCCACTCCAGCCAGTGTGCACGCCAGTCAGACGAAGACGCACCTGAGAGATTGAATGTTATTAATACATTTTCATTCCAAATCGGGTTTTAAGACTTCATTGATAGTTTGGCTCTCGAAGGCAGAGTGAGCGATAAAGAGACAAAACTCGTGCGCACAGACCTTCTCGTAGAGGCGGACGGGCCTATGGCTGAAGGTGATGCCATTACAGAAGCTGTTCTTGCGTGTGGCGCGGCGAAGCTGCCCGGCCAGCCTGATGTTCTTGCCCTTGGCGTGGGGGTGGAAGCGG
Source organism: Gephyroberyx darwinii (assembly GCA_900660455.1). Classification (NCBI taxonomy): domain Eukaryota; kingdom Metazoa; phylum Chordata; class Actinopteri; order Trachichthyiformes; family Trachichthyidae; genus Gephyroberyx; species Gephyroberyx darwinii. The sequence goes on along the minus strand of CABFOQ010026159.1, from coordinate 14,049 downwards.
GGCGACTCTAAACTGATGCTGACCGGAGGAGCAGACGTTCTTCTCTCCACACCTGCCCCGTTGCCGGGCAAGGTGTAGTACTGCCTGCTTGCCACCGGGCGGGGATGCAGAGTCGCATCTGTTGGGGCAGAAATATGGATAAAATTGAAGAGATGACAGCCAATCAAGGACTCTACCTGAAAAACAAAATTAGAGGATAATGCGGCGACTGAACAGCAGTTCAACTTGGATGACTCAGACAAGGTCAAAATGGCAATATTAGTGACACCAGCTGTTGTGAATAGAGAAGAGCTCATATCAACATAGTAACTCATTTGCACTTGGTCCCTGGCAGTTGGTTTAGAGAGCAGAGGCCATTTGTGTAAAGGAGCCCACAGTCTCAGATACCTCCTTTGCCACACTGGCACTATAAGCCTCTTTGCTCCACTCAGAGTACATTAAATAGCCATTTTTACCCTGTAACCCAAATTTACAAAAAATGACTTCCTGCACTGTCTGAAACCAGTCCTCACCACATCCATGTAGGACTTGTATATCACAAAAATTGAACAAGGTAAATTCAGACAAATTTAGACGCACATTTTGCTACGCTATAAAGGTTGATTGGCCATTTTAAAGGCTAAAATTAGGCTACATAGGGTTCAAAAGTGAAAAGACATCTTGTGCTCCGTGGTACATTATAAGGTTGCTTATAAGTAGGTTTGAGCAATGCTAATATTAGTAGCTCACGCAGGATAGGAGAGAGTAAACATTGCCAGGAAAACCATCAACAGTCAAAAAGTCAACAACAGAAGGGATAAATCTTCTTCCTCTTATTTATGGGCTACACACACCCTTGGCCTACAGCATAAACACACCCTGAATAGCCCCTTTCATTCCTCCTCGGTTATCTTCAGAAGTGGAAAATGAATCGCAGTGTGCCTAGTCAGAGTGAAAAAACACCCAAATAAAAAGGCTTAATCTTTGATCGCGCCCTGAGAGCAGTCCATGTCCTACTTGATGAAAAAGATGAGCATTATAAACACCGCTGATCAAATTAACAAGGACCTGAAGATAAGACTTTTAACGGAGATTAAGATTGTTTGGTTTTAATATTAAATTAAATCATAAATGAGTGGCTGTAGTACAGCCTGGTTGAAAATCTTATATCCAAAACAAGGGCAGTTTTTTCTTGTCTTCTGCGTGGCCGCAGAGGGATTGGATTTCTGTTGATGTGCTACTTCACTCTGATCTGGGTAAAGACGATCACTCAGTGAAATGTTCCACAGCACATTTCCCAAATTAGACATTATCACTGATTGTATTCTAAACTATGAACCAGCAGCAAAAACATCTGCAACATCTCAAATGATGTGTGGGCGCCCCCCCTTTCCTCCTTAAGCGCCGCTCAGCGCTGCGCAGGGAGGTGTGATGCTTCTTAGGGAGTGTAACATATTTTGGTGCTAGCAGCAATAATTGTTTAAGTACATGTGGAAGCTGAAAACAAGCTGGGACCTAGCCTTCGTGTCTCGGGCTCAACTACCTCGCGACACTGGGAGTTTAAAGTAATGGGACTAACACCGAAGGGAGAGAAGACTGATATAGACACTCGGTTGCCATTATTAGATGAAAGGCATAGCACAATAGGTCACACCGCAAGGGACAGCTAACAGCGCGGCCATGTCAGTCAACTCTTTAAACTGCCAGTAAGCCTAATCTTTGCTTTGTTTGCTATCATGAGGAACACATGGACGTCAGAAGTTAGGGCAAACTTGTTAGTGCACACAATTGTTGAGGAGTCCTTGCAAAGAAAATATCACCACGTGTTTGAAGTATTGAACTGCAGTCTGATATCTGCTCTATGGCTGCGTTGAACAGCATTTTCTACTAGCAAGGACCACCACAATGATGAGAACAGCATAAGGTTATTCAGTGGGGTTTAGAGATGGGGGGGGGTCACAGACTAAACTCAGCTCAAATGGCCTCTTTGAGTTTAGGACTGGAATCCAATAATTTGTACTGGGGCCATTTTCTGTCCAGGAGAAGTAAAGTGAAGAGATATAGGGTGAAATGGACACGAGGAGAGAGAAGGCAAGAAAAAGAATATAGGAAAGGACAGAGAGGCAGCTGATCGGAGATGTGGTTAGCATTCAAAGCTTGGCTGGTAACTGGTAACACACGTGATTAGATTGTGATTAGAGACAGGACTTAGTATTGTGTATGGTTCCTTTCGTTTTCATTTTGAAAGAAATACTACAAACAAATGTCATCACAAGATGCACTGCTGTGCCACGGAAAGCTTTTAGACGTGTAAAACTTTGGTCGTGTGCATCCAAGTCGTCTTTGGCCAAAAGATGAGCAGGCTTATTCAATGTTTCAATTCTATCGTTTCTATATCTGCTCAACATATCGCCCATTCATTGGGCGAGGTGTCTTGTAGTGCTGGATTTCAATGTCTGTTTTGTTACATCTTTGTTGCTAGGAATCGTGGATATGGATTTTCCCAGTCAAGGCAGAAACATCTGAATTGCATCACTTGAAGCTCTATTGACTGTTGGTTTTATCACTTGGCCGTCACACCAAGGCCTGGTGAGAGCAATATCTTGGCAAGGTATCAGAAGTTGAATAATTATCATAGGCTATAGGCTATTATTCTCTGCAAAGAGAAATGAGTCAGTGAAAATGACCTTATGATATATTGTGCAAATTTCTAATTCACGTTAATTGACTGCGTTCAGTGCCAACAACAGGACTCAAGTTGTCAGCACCTCCGCTTCTCAGACGCCCAGCAGCCTCTCAGACTCACTGTTCTCAGTCCAAACCCACGTCAGCTGGCTCCGATGGCAGTAACCACATCATTAAGTCGACTGGGTCACTTGGGGGCGTGCGAGTGTGACAGCCATTAAATCAAAGTGATATGATGAATTGATTATCAAGTAATGTACTTAAATGTCGTGACAAAGTGCAGCGAGTGGTTCATGAAGCGATGTTCTGACAGGGCTTAAGCTTATAATGATGAGTTTATGCTAAAACTGGTACCGACAGTCAGACCCCATGAATAACTCACTGAGAACCAGGTGACACTGTCTTTAAGAGAGGTTTGCTACCCTAAACTGATGAAACAATGTCATGTATGACACTAAGAAATCACCATGACAAAACACTGGGAAGTGTGTTTGAATAGTTAATAAATAAATAATAATAATTCCTTAATAAATGTAATAAATACATGTCAGATTCAAACTCTCCAATGGATGCCATGTTCAAGCAACAAGCAACAAACAAGCAATTTGATAAAATGTGTGCCACAGTATAGTAACACTCAAGGGGCTCAGTTGCAGAGCCTGGAAAGAAGTGAGGAGGAGCCACACATTTCAAATAAGTTGGAGCACTGAGCATTTGTCTAATCAAAATCAATTACAAACAGGGATGCAGCGGAGGTAAACCCAGATAAACTCCCATTACCTCCCTTTTTATTTGCCAAATAATGTTTACCACCCTTTTTAAAGGGCTTTATGGTGTAAATCCATAGTATGCACCACAGTAACTAGTATCAAAGTTAATAGAGGACATCTTTTTTTATAGCAACAAAAGAATAGATGCTTTTTGAAAACATAATTGACGTTCATACTGATCGTTGTATGAGGTCATCGCTTACCAACACTTTTTAAATATTATTATTATTATTTACCACGACATCACTGATTACACCTACTACTGTTTTCCTAAGTGACACAAACAGTTCATTTGCACGCGCTCCTTTGACTCGAGCTGAGCGTCCGAGTCCAAGGAGCGCGTCTCTCCGCTGCGACTCGAGCCAGTTGTCAGTGGGGAGCAAATAGCAGGCATGTAGACAGTGAAGCACGAGTCGAGAAAATAGGACAAGACATATCCACACGCGGCTTTTGGGTGGTGCAACTGAAGCGTCATGAGTGATATACTAACCGGTCTCACCTATTAAAGGTTTAGGTGTTGTATTCCCCATTATATCCAGTAATTCCTCGCGCCGGTTGACAAGTTAATTCCGACTGCAGTATCTGTCTGTCCGTCCATTTATCCCCCCGTTGCACGCGCTGTGGTGAGTATCTATCTACCTATGACCCTTTCAACCTGAGTATCGGTCCCCGTAGATCGCCGCCGTGTCTCCCCGCTGAAGCGTGGACTCTTATGTCAACCCCAAGCCGCTGCGACAGGCAGGCATCTCCGTCTGGCGCACAGCAGCCCCCTCCCTTCTTCAGTGTAGTCTCCCCTCTGCGCGACTTTAAAGACACAGTAAGCAGATCTCCCTCTCAGATGCATCACAGGGCTTCTGGATTAATCCCCTCAACTCAAAAGCCTGTGATGTATCCTAGTGGATTTACACGTTGTACTGGACTGGCTCTGAACATCCACAGCATCCTAGATGTTGAGATTGGAGGGAAGGGGTGTGTAGGAGGCTGGACTCAGCAATCTAAAGAACAATTGTATGGGGGTGAGGAGGAGGAGGGGGGGGGCAGTCTGGTAGTAGATTTGCATGAAGACACTTCATGGAGATACTCTGGATAACAAAATGATTACATGAGTTTTGTTCATTGTTGTATGACAGGATTTTCTGCCTTTCGGTATCGTCCTGATCTGAATACAGAGTCAAGAGATTGACTAGTAAGACTACTGATATTGTGATTGTGTCAGATTAATACTTTGATAGTGTAAACCATAGATCCCTGGGGAATACGTGACCATCGGGGGAGGTTATCAGTCCCGCGCTCAAAAGTAATCACATGTTCATAGGCTTTGACAAACAGATTATAAAGGACTGCGCACTTTTGAAAAGTGTCCAAGCACCATGTGAGGAAATCCCCTTTTTCCCACCCTTATCCTCTGCCGTCCCACAGCCTTGACTGCTGGGCTCCTCTCAAGCTGTTTCCTGTCTTCTGGACCACTCTGGTCTCTAAGGAGCCATGGCCTGCAGGGTTTGCAGGGCTGTGAGACCAGTAGTCATGGGAGGGTCAGGCCAGTGCATCTCCCTTATTGTGGAACTAGAGAGGCCTGAGGCTTTACAGCAGCCTGTGTGTCAGACATGCTGGACACGGCCAACTGGTTTAGAGATGCTTGGAAATGACAAAAGAGATAATGGAAAAAAGCATGACAGTGCAAGAAAGAAAGGCTATGGGTAGTTATTCATCCTTGATGTCAGTGTAACATTTAGAGGGGCTATGTGTAATTGAAAAAGTACTAGGATTCACATATGGCAGAACTCGGGGGTGATTGCCTGGTTCACTGCGCAGGTTCATTGTGCTCTCAGAAATATATTAATATTGTATATAGGTGGAACGGCAATGCTCTTTGATTGCCATAAGTGCTTTTGGGCTTCCTCAACTGCCAATAAGGTCACATCTGATTGTCTGGTCTGAAGGCATATAGGTCTCATGAGAGAATGGTATTTGGTCTGGACTAAATTTAGCTCAAAGACAAAAGCATTTGTTTCTACCTCCTCAATGCTGTTTGTTTTAGCAGGATATGGTGGGTCTTTATATGAGCCCTGCGAGAATAGTGTTTGGGGTGAAGTGAAGCAGAAGTGAAATTCCCCCACGCCCTTGCCGTTGCTTCAGAAAGAAAGAGCTGCCACGGCAAAGGGGATTAACACAGGAAGTGAATATGAGGCTATGATGGAGTCTGCAATCAAGCCTTCCCTGTAAACACAGCAGAGCCGCAGTAACAAGTGCTGCTTCCTCCGATGCTTCACTTCACTGCCTGAGCCTAGACCATGGGGTGTTAATGAAAGCCTAATGATTACTAGGTTGATTCACTCCCAAAGGCAATGAGATTGACTTTTGGGATCATCTTCAGCACAACCGTCCCACTGAGCGCTAGACGTCTTTTCAACGTCACGTCTATGCTTTAGCGCTCATGTAGCCCAGGATCTTTTTGGCTGTGTATTGCCCAATTTTAGACCAAGCAGTAAATGTAAAAAATGTTACATTTTGTTGTAAATATCAGAAATGTGCAGTGAGTAGTCCACGTCAGATAATGCTTTGATTTTCGTAAACATCTATGAAATCTTCACTGTTAAATCCTATGTAGCTAAAACCATTTAGACGTCTTTTAAATGGCTAATAAACGTAAAATTGCTCGGTGGGATTTAAGAGACTGCTGGTCTGTACAAATATTATGAGCTCTATAGAAATGTTAGGAATAGACCGTCTCTTTGGGTTAGTCAGTTAAATTGAACTCACATCAAGTGATTACAGTAGTTTAATTTGGCATGCATTGACCTAAACAATGGTCAAATATACAAGACAAACTGGGAGAAGTACGCACTCTTAATATACCCAATTTCAGAGCGAGAACTCATTGTGCATGTCTGAGAGTCTGCGGACACTGGAATGTTAAACAAAACTCCCTGGTTTAGAAAGTGTGTCATTGGTTTTTCTCATACTGAGACAAAGCCTAGAGTATAACCCAGCATTACCCTTGGCCCTGACCCCTGGACACTGTTAACACAGATATGTCAGTCTGATTGCTCTAGCAGCATGACAGAAGCAAACAAGCCTCAGTGATAAATGATGAGTAATGAGACCAACAGAGGAAGAGGCTACATTGTTAGTTTGGACCACTCAGACATACAACATAGGGTCACAAAACATAACATTTTCGATCTCGACCCTATTTTCCCAGGATTTCCCATCACAACAATAAATTCTGATCATTTTATTCACTACATGCTGCTTGCTTGAGTGTGCGGCTCTCCAAAACAGTCCTAAATACTCCAAAAATCAAGCCCGAAAGCACCCAAATCAAGTCTTTTTCAACATATTGACATGTATATATTTAATTTTGATTTTATCCATGACCTGGCAATTTTCACTAGTTATACTGCATGTAGACAGGCATCTGCAGCTGGCCGGCAAAGAGTAAACAAGGAGGTGCTAAAGCAATGGCCAAGGTAGTATCAAAACTGTACAAGAAAGGCATGACATTAAATCATTTTGATTTACATCTTTTTTTTTACCAACATGTCAACAACAACATCAATGTGTTGAAAAAGACTTGCCTTGAGTGCTTTAATGGGTCGATTTTTGGAGCGTTCATTGGGCTCTATAGGACTGTATTATCACAGCCGTGCACCCTGGCAAGCAAAATGTAAGTAGCTCTGCAGTGAAGTAATTGAAAAGATTTTGGTCAGAATCAATTGGTATAATGGAAAATAATTACATTACATTACATTAGTCATTTAACAGACGCTTTTATCCAAAGTGACATACAATAAGTACATTCAACATAGGTAGAGAACTACTAGTCACCAGAAATCGTAAGTGCATTTTCTTCCCAAACAAGCATCTAAGAGCAGAACCAGTTCTAAGGTGAAAGTGCAATCAGTTATCTACCTACTTTTTATTTAAACAAGTAAGTGAAGCAAATAAACGAGCTAAGACAAATAAGTGAAGACAAGTAAGTAAGAGGAAGGGTCAAGGTAGTGTTTCTTGAAGAGGTGGGTTTTCAGCCTGCAGCGAAAATAATGGGGAAAATGGGGTCCAGGTCAAACATGAGTTATGCTTTAAACTAACAAAACAAGGTGAAGGACATAAGGCATTCTGAGAAAGCTGCACCTATTTTTATTTAATTTAATGCTTCTCTCTGAAAAGAAGTATAATGCATACTGTCCCTTTTTTAGGTATCAAGCATCTGTGATGCGGCTATCTCACGGGGGGCCCCTACATCGAATAAAAACTTATTTCCAGAGAAAGAAGACAGAGATGCTTGATTTGCTCAAGGAAACTTGGCCCACAGCACAGTGACTGCTGCCATGCAGTACAGTGGAGTGACTGGTCCTTGGACGGCAAAGTGTTACATTTGCAGTATTTTAATTCTCTTTAAAGATTCAAAGGCACTGTAGAAATACTGAGCAGATGGTTGTTTGGGAAGTTTTGTATGTGGTGGTCTCAGCATCAGGGGAAGGCTGCTCTCCAAACCCCCAGCCACTGATCTAATGGTTGAAGTGAGTCATACCCACCTTCATTGTGAACACAACCATATCCATCAAACACACATGGGCCAGCACAATGAACCACATTCATCCAACAATGTTTTTCTAGTCACCTCTTCTTGTTCTGCAACTGTTTTCTACTGCAAATCATTCCCATCTGTTTTCATTATGTGCTGCTATCTTTTTATTGGGTCAATTCTTAACAGGTCACCAGAGTCAACACCTGCTTTCAAAAGTGCAACAATTGCCAAGTCCTTGTATCAGTAAAAGGTCTCCCACATAGATGATAAAACGGACGAATCTGAAATGCTGAAGTTGGTGAATACTTTATCAAAGCAACTGTGCAGCGTTTGCCTTTAATTGGAGCCATTTTAGGGGGAGTTTGCGCCATGTGCTCTGTGCCTTCACAGATTGTTCTAATTTCCCAAATCCTCAGATCATGGGACTGAATTCTGTAGCACTCTTGAGTAGACAAAATGCATGCATGCTTGGTTTCACTTCTGCAATTTCAGATTTTAGTTAATTGAAAACACCTCGAAGAAGTGGATTACAGGCAAGCGGTTGAAATTGGGTAAATAAAGCACTGGCAGTGTGTACTGTCAGTGCAGTGCTAATTGATCTTCATTGAGGTATCTCTTTGGTTGTTTGAGTTACTTCTGGTATACAATTTGATTTGAAGTTAATACTAGAAATTACTTGCTGCTGTTCCCCATTCTGTACCGACATAACAGTAAGCTGAAAGTCAGAACTCAGAAATAGTCTACATGGATGGAAAGCTATTAAATAGCATTATGTCAAACCATTCCACGACTGCTCAAGCAATATCAATTTTACATTCCCAAAAGGGTGTCAGAGTCTCAGCAACATCCAGTCAAATATTGTCAATTATCATGAAACAAAGACATACTTCTGAATAATGGTAAAGCTAATAGGCAGAAATGCCAAATGCGATTTACGAACTTCCTGACTCATTTTCCATCCGATGAGTCCAAATCGTGACATTGCATAACGTGTCATCTCCTGACATGAAGCGACCCTTGCTATTCTAACAGAATGTAAGCAGTCAGGTAGAGGTGTTGGTCTTGATGACATGCAATATCTCCTTACAGTTGGTGTCTGGTGGTATTGTGCATTATATTGTGCAGTAAATTAACCTAAATGGCATTTAGACAATAAATCACTGTTGCACATTGCTATAAAAAAAGAACTCCATTTTCCGTTTCAGGGTATTGAGGTATATAATTGTGGCACGGCTCCACTGAAATGTTGTTTTAGGCCTCTCTGTCAGTGGGAGACATGCTAAAAATGGCCATTTGATGCATTTAACCAGATGCACGGACAGTGTTCTTCCTCCATCTGTTCTATTGTCTCAGTGTTCTCTGGGATGAGGAACGGATGCACCACCGAAGGAGATGCAGGAAATACTCTTGGCTCAGAACAACATGGCCAACTTCTTCTAGACTATTGCACATTGTACTAAAATTAATGGGTTCAATATTGTGTGTCTCGGGTATATCTTTGCATTTTTCTTCAACATTTTGGTATGAGACAGATTAATCACTATAATGCTGATCCAAGAGGCCAAAATCCATATTATGTGTATCTTCATCTCTTCACTAGAATAAGAATCCAGCAGCAGCAGTCTGCTAAATGTAGCAGACGATGCGTGGAGCTCTGCTGTTGTCAGAAGACTGATCACAGCTGTGAGTGGTGTCCAGTCTCCAGGCAGAGAAGAAAAAGAACAGAAAGGTCTTAGGGGTTTCCATGTCAAGGTCTTTGTCATCTTTAACATGACTCTTCATAAACAGCAGGCTCACTGCAGAGGACCTTTGAAGCACGCTCTAGAAATAGCCATTCTGGTTGAGCACAAAGATTTACTAGGAAAGAGTATATTTTTAATTGTTTTTTGAAAAGGGATATAAAAAAGTGAGCTTTGTGAAAGTGTGACTTGTGATCAATCATTATATATATCATAAATGAACATGTTGAATAGGACTTCCAGCATAGACAGAAGAGAGAAGTTTGTGTGTACTTCTCTGTGTGTATGAATACTTGTCTGAGTGTGTGTGCGTGTGTGTTTTTGTGGGGTAAGTTTATCAAGAGGTGGTAGATGTTATATTGTTGTAAGAGGACCCACAGCATTTCAGCGCTGTGCCGCCGTTGTGCCACGGCTTGTGCCATATTCACATTAATCCTATTAGGCATACAGGGCAAAGCAGTGAATTCTTGCGGTGTATATTAAACAAGAAACCTATAGTTAAGAAAATCCCAATTAAGCCTGTTAACATCATTAGAATTTATGGCACAGTTCAAAAGGAAATCACTTCCCAAGCATTTTCAGGCTCGTCAGAATTTGCCTTCAGGCTCCCAAATTCTGACCTCTAAATTGCTTTACTCTTAAATATTTGGGAGAAAAGAATCCAAAATCTCATTAGAGAATTGCAAGTGGTTTGGGGAACTGCTGAGCAGCCCAGTTTTTTTTTTGGCTTTTCAGCTAGTGCAATTTTACCATTTTAATCAATTACTTTATGTTGTTCCCCTTTCATGTGTTGATCATGTAATTTCTACACTTGATGCGGTTTATTATAGTTTATGTCCCAAAGAAAGGGGGCTGAGTTTTCAGTCCTTGCTATATATTTCAAATGGCAATGTAAGAGTAAAAACAGTTACAAGGAGGTTATTAAGATATGCACACCGCTAGACACATAGAAGCAATTATGAAGCAGTAAACACTCAAGCAACACACATTTCTGTGTGGATGAAGAATTTCCTCTATAAAACTCATATTACACATGAATTACAACACGGAATAACGTGGTTATCATTTGGTGAATCTTTCCAAATTAATTTGAGTATTTCAAAGTACCAAAACCTGTCCAACTATCCAACCAGGGCCCTGAGATTATGCTGCTAAATCGTTTTGCTATTATTACTGTCCAGTAATATCCAGTCATCCAAGGTAAAATAGAGGACATCCAAGCCCCCATTTCAGCATCCTGATGGTTCGAGGAAGATTCCAATCTTTCCAAGAATTGAAAGAAGTTCAAGAACAACAGCCAGGAACTACAGGACCAGCGTGGGCCATCGTCCATCAAAAAAGCCTGTCGTCATATTATATAATGACTGCCAGGTACGCTTGTTTTGTCTCGCAATGCTGAGAGAAAAGGCAAGTAGGGAAAGCAGAGAGTATTACCCCAGGTTCTTCTACATTACATAACAGCACATTTCCTTCCAAAGTTCTCTCCTTCCATTCCTCTGCTATTGATAGCCAGAGACAGCAAGACCGACTTGGGCTGAATCTAGGCTAGCCTCTGTGCAACTCTAGTTTTCCCATGGAATGTTTTTGAACCAGTTGCCCCTTCGCTGCCCCTCTCTGGAGACTGTGAGTGACACAGAGGCTGTCCAGCTCCAGGTTTCCCATAGAAGGCAGAGGACTCAGTTTGGTCAGACGGTCTACACATGTCAAAGGTCATGCGTCAATGCCTCATTTATTAGAGTCTATCCTTAAATGTTACCAAGTGAATCAAACTAAAATAGTGAATATTTCCCATCCGTATCACCTATGATTGATGCATATCCACTTGATCGCTGTACTCTAACCACGTTTCACATCCAAAAACAGAACCAAAGAAAAAGGCGGGTAAGTGAGGAAAAAGAAACAAATGAAAACGAACAAAGCAAAAACATGGCATGCCACTTTATTGTTCTCCCTTCGGCTGTGCGTCACTGTGAAGGACATATAATTGACACAGAGGGAAATAAGCCAAACCTCTATTTCCACAGCTCTGGGTGCACGAGTCACTCGTGTCAGCTGTCATAAATGACGTTCCAGCCACTGGCAGCCATATCCCTGTCCAGTAATAATGCCCTGTTCTTTTGGAGTGTCAGGACTATTTCAAGCCCTGCGGTCCTCACTGGATATGTCCTAATGAAGGTGAACAGCATTGCCTCAATTCATCTACCTTGCCAACAATTATGTCCTTTAACTTGAAAGGGGGATGGCAAGCTGGGGTGTAATTAACTGAAGTAATGTCACACACAATTTGAGTGCCTGCTACCTCTTTACTAACCCATGCTCTATCATGCTGGGAGGGCTCAGTCCTTTACAGTGCAAACCACCACGCGTCTTTATCCAAGGAACAATTTCAACGAGCTATTTGGTGTTCTCATTTACCTTTGACCTTAGCTTGAAAATCGTGCCAGTATTGTATCCCAAGCGCCTCTCGCTCTTCCTTTCCAGCTTCCATGTCCTTGGCTGCTGTCCTTTCGCCTTTATATGACTTTATTTCACAATCAGGGAACATCAAGCCAAAAAGAAATGAGTTGTTGCTGTGCTAAGGGTCTTGAGTTCAGGCACGCTCCCCGCCTTGCTGTTGACTTGGGTGGGTGTAGGTAATTAGAGAGCAGGTTTGATACTCCAGGTCTCCAGGGAAACGGCTGCCATCCACCCCTGGTTCCCATGGAGGAGCAGCAGCTAAGGTGTGTGCTGGCTACTCCGCTACCACTCTGTTCTGCCTGGACGCCCTTCACTGAGCACACTGAAGCATCCCTCTCTCCTGCTACCTGGGGGGTTTACTTAAGGATCGCAGATCACCATCCCTGCAGACACTTCTCATCCACGTGCCATCACTCTCACACAACACCTTAGCTATGAGAGACTTACTAGAGTACTGAGTGGTATGTCAATGTCTACCTGCACAGTAGACCATTATATTTTGAGTAAATGATATATCATGCATCTGTGTTCAGTCACTCAAATTCATTTCAAAATGTTAATAAAAAATATTATAACACAAGGTCATTCTATTATCAAATATATTAAAACATCAGATGAACAAGTTCATGTGCAGATCAAGGCTGCAGATCAAATGTCAATTGACTGTGGTTCACTACCTCATCCAGGCTCCCATTCCTGGCTTTAATTACTATTGATCTAAAGATGCTGTACAAATAGAAGAAAACTTCAGAAAATAAGCTGCATTCTCATCTCATCATTAGACCTGCATGTCAATATTTTCAGACTATGCATAAGAAAAGTAGATGAAGTATGTGGAGAGGGAGCTCTTCTTCATGACTGACTTGCAACCTTGTGCAACTGAATCAGGAAGCAGAGACACTTCAGCAGCAAGGGCCTAGGGCCAGGCTCCCTCTGTTTTCCCGTGATTCAAATCTGCTTGTTTTGGCTGCCCTATTATGAAGGGCCAACACAAACATTATTGTGAAAGTTTTTTCTATATTAAAAAAAAAGAAAAGAAAAGATGTCTCTTAGGAACTGCCAACTCATTGTTTTTCTTTTAATAGACTGATTAGGCTGTCTTATCGCGGTCTCCTGATTTCTGGCCTGATTGCCATATCAGTAAAAATACATGGGAACGGACTAAATTCACATATGATCAAAAGGATAGTCATAACTACGTGACCGATGACAATCTTCTGTGCATGACGCCAATGTGCGTTTTGATGCAGTTTTCCCTAAGGCCATAGGGGAGGTGCTTGCCAGTATGTGACGGTCAGACGTAACTGATAACTCAAGGGCTGTCACAAACAAATGACCATGGAATGTGTTGGATTGGACACTATCCCCTATCTGAAGTCTCCCTCCATAGAGGGTCTGCATGCCAGACATCAAAGAGGACTGCGAAGGGGAATGCGCCAAGAGGGACTCTGTAAGATGAGCTCATGCTCAGGACACTTTGAGATGGTAAATGTACAGCATGCAGCTCATGTGTTCAACTAGGCCCAGCAACAGGTAGTCATCACTGTTCTGGCATCAGCCGCTATGAGTTGCCAACCGCTTTCAATTTGTATCCTTCACGACTGAGATGAAAGACAAAGCAGTGGACTCAATAAACACCATGTTATGTAACCCTCGCGTTTGATTTGAAGGCGGGGGACGACGACGAGGTCAGTTTCACAGACACTTGGTTCACCTTTAACACTTCTATACTGCTGTGTGCTTCCGTCCATCTGTGCCCCTTTTCCCGTTCACCAGCTCCCCCCGCTTCCATCGAGTCCACCACCATCCAGGCCCTTCATGTTAACCCGTCTCCGTCGAGCTTTCATTTCTCTGGCTCCATTTTCTCTTTCCCTCTCCTTAATCCTAA